>CM035162.1:9686083-9748276 GCA_020205615.1 Panax quinquefolius | reverse complement strand
TTAAATATGCAAATATTTCAAAATAAGCAAAGTGGTTATAAAATATTCATTATCGTCGGGGAATATTCGTTTGGTCGTGGAATATTCAGATCGCTTTTGGGAATATTCAGACGACTGCCTTGATCATATGTGGGCCCCATAACGGAAAGTGATTGGATGAAGAAAACGACAAATATAAGTTGTTTTTAAATAACTACAGAGTAGTTATCAAGCAATTATCTTGTTGGAATACCCGGTGGTTAAAAAAAAAAAAACACTAATACGCTGCGTTGTTGAAGCAAGAAGACACCAGTATTGCACCAATTATTGATTCTTACGTAAGAAGGCACTACTCAATAATGGTTACAGTGATAATTCGCTCAAAGATTTTATTGAGTTAATAATTCTTTGCGTTGATATTTTATATTATTTGTTGTTTCAATAATTGTCATTACACAAGTATTTTTCTTTATCAAGCAATAATTCATATTATCTCGAATAATATTATTAGATAACATTATTGGCAATGTCTAGAAAGTTACATCTAAGGAGAGGTTTGAGTCATCTAAATGCTGCGCCAAGAAGAAGAAATTCTTATTGGAAAGCCCCCTCTTTCCTGAGGAACTGCCTGGTTGTCAATATTGTGATTCTGTAATATTATTTGTGAATAATTAATTATTTATTTATATGATGAGGAAAATATTGATTTTATGTGGATATAGATGGAGAAAATTTTTAAAATGACAATTGTTGAAAATTAATATTTTATCTTTTCTCGATAAAATAATTTATTTAAATATATTATTTTAATAATATATTAACGGTGATATTTTTACAATGAATGTGGGATATATGAGTATATGAGGAGGAAGAGTATTTTTGTGGCATTAAATGTTTAACACATGTTTTGTGTGTTGGTGGACACAATTATTGACCTAAATTTGATTATAGCTTGTAAAATCACCTGTTTGTGGATTTCGGTCAATTTCTATTTGGAATTTGGAAAAACTTTCTTCTGCAAAGTTGTAGAGAATTGAATTTCCTATAAAAACTCGCAAGATTCGAATTTTCTGATGAAAGGACTATTTATTATGAATTATTGAAGTTTCAGAGTTCCAAAATAATTGATTTTTGAAAGTTTTAAATATTTATATTAACAAAAACGTTTTTTATATGTTGAGGGCATATTTAACATGTGTTAGGATGGCTGAGTTCAGATTCATGGATGCGTAGGAAGATGTGGAAAATAAATAATATTAATTTATTAAATTTTCTATTTTGGTGTTCTAAGCAATTTCTATAAATAGGTGCTTAGGTTAGAATTGAAAATCACACCGTAAATGAAGTTTTTCTCTCTATATTATCGGCGTATTCTTGTGAGTATTTTGAGTATACTTTGAGTATTGCTATACTATTGCAAGTTCAAGTCATGCTTTATATTCTATTGTTTCAACCGTAATAATGCTTCAACTGTAAATCTTGTCTTTCGAGGTAAGGGATATTATTTTTTTTCGTAATGATATTATTTCTTCAATATCATTATCTTTGAAATGTTGATCTGAAGTTTTATCAAATTTGGAACTTTTTCATGTTGGGAGTTCTTATTCAATGAGTTACTATTCACGAATTTACTATTCATGAGTTACTATTCACGCAGTTCTTATTCACGAGTACTATTCATGAAGCGTGAAGATGTTTTTTGTGGAATTTCTATCTTTTGGTGTCTGAGTTACTATTCACGATACGAATTATTCACGATATCTACCTTGACTATTCACGATATATGTACTATTCAATCGAAAAATAAAATTTCTTCTTTTCGTCTAAAACATCTATTCCGGATACTAACTCGATTGTATCCATGTTTTGATCATTCTTGAATTTTACACCACTATGATTATTTTTGAGGTATTTTTGGGCGTGGATAAAACCAAGTACTAATCCTTAATCCTTAATCCTTGTCATTTTGTTTCCTTTGGATTCGTTTCTTTAAAAATATTTTTCATCATCCTCATCTTAAATGATGATATTATTGAATATCTTTGGCACGTAGCAAAAAGATGAATGATTTTGAAGAATATCTTTGGCCCGTAGTGCAAAGATGAATGATTTTGAAGAATATCTTTGGCTCAGATAGTGAAAGATGAGCAGTGTTGAGATGAACACGACCGATTGATTAATATCTTTGGCCCAGTAGTGCAAAGATGAGCAGTGTTGAGATGAACATGAATGGATTGATTAATATCTTTGGCAGAAAGTAAAGATGAGCAGTGTTGAGATGAACATAATGATTGATTAATATCTTTGGCTCAGAGTGCAAAGATGAGCAGTGTGTTTAAATGAATATGACTAATCGATGAATATCTTTGGCTTTGTAGTGCAAAGATGAATATTTGATTCAGATGCATATTGATTGATGTTTACAGGATAAAATATTGATGATGGACTATTAAATTCATAGATTATAGTAGATTTCATTCTCTACGTAACTCTTCTATGAATTATTATTTCCATAATGAATATTGATCCGAAACTTGTCATTTCATTGTATTCTATCGATTTTTCCTGTTCAAGACTAACGATAATTTGTTGTATATTATCTTAGTCATAATATTCTTTCTTGGGCTAGTTGAGCTCACCCTTTTCCTTGTTGTTCCATTTTTTCTTCTCGGGAGGCGAGAATGTAGTGAGTAGTACTTAGTAAAGGTATGGAATGAAGATTCTAGAGAGAGTTGTTTAGTAGTCCTCACCATTTTTGTAAAATAATAAATCAATAATTATGATGGGGATTTATTTGCGTGTGGATATTGTCTAGAAGACAATATTATATTTAAACTCACAAGATATATTGTCGTATTTCACACGACATTTGTATTATTGAAGTTGTAGTTTGCTTCTTTACCATGTATTTGGCGACTCAGAATGGGTGTTGTGTATACCTATTTTGGGGGCGTCACACCTATCAAATTTTCATGTCCTCCTTTAACAAATCTTTGACAGATGTAATAAGCAAATTCCTCCCACAATAGCCAAGGTTTCTCATCTTGTAAGGATTGATACCAAACATCCGCTTCTCCTTCTAAATATAGTCTGAAGCAAAGATACAACACTTTAGATTTTGGGTCTATCATGGAGTTGAGATGAAAGAATTTCACATTTCTTTAGCCAACCTCACGGGGTCCTTACCTTCAAAGTGGGGAAAATCCATTTTAGGAATGGGAAATGGTAGAAAGGGTTGGAGGAATTTACGGGTTGATGTACTTCCTACGATGGATACCAAGGATAAGGTCCATTAGACGAAGGAGAATGATTAGGTACTTGGTAAATTTGGTATTGTGGTTGGTATTTGTTCAAAGTTTGGATTATGTTTGGAATTGCGGATAAGTATGAGGTATTTAAGTGAGTTTGTCCATAGTTAGTGGTGTGAGTTGGTATATGTCAGGTTGATGGGGTCAGAGGTGTATGTTGCGAAGAATCGGGCTCTTAGTCAAATCAAATGCATCGACTAGTAGTTTTTTAGTGGGTCGGGTTGTAGTACCACCCTATCATAGGAATGGTGTAAGGTATTGTTCATTTTGTGTGCTAGAGTTATTGAGAGACGTAACTTGGTTTCACCGACCGGGTCCATTATGGTTACTATAGAAGGAGGTTGAGTAATTGGAGGATTAAGGCACAATAAGAAGTTTGGTGGTTGGTACCGACCTCATACCCACTGCTAGTAAGGTGTACACTAGTTTTGGTGGCGGAATAAGAGTAGTGGTTGTCCCAATTTGTAGTGATAATTTGAAGAGATACCATTGGAAATGTTGGTAGTGGTTCTAGAGTACGTAGAGGGGTGGTCGTCGAGTTGGAAGTGTGTGACTCGCACTTGTGGCCATATTCTCCTTCTCGATCGGTAGAAACTTGCCATGGCCTCTGTAATCTCTTCACCGCTTTGGTCAGTAACCTTTGGTTGATCCGGGTTATTTCTTTCTCTTAATGCGCCCATTTGTGCGGTTGTTTGTTCGAGATTCTTAGCCATCAACTCTTGTATTTGCTCGATTCTACCTTCTAAGCTTTTGAGTTCTTTCATGCTTTATAAAGGTTCACCTGGCCATTGCATCCGCCACATGAATGGCCCAAGAGTTGCTTTTGATACCACTTGTCATAACACAGATATAAATTAACAGAGAAAACAAGGATATTGAAGAGAAAATAAAATACTAAATTTCATATAACTTTTTTCATAGCATCCAAGGACAATTCTGGTGACTCATATACTGTCACCAGAGCAGTCTATCCTCTGTCATCTAACAACCCTCACCAATAAGTTTCTTACACGTGTTTATTGCTAACTTTAATGCATAACTACTACGGACATGATTGAAACTCTGCGTTTGATGGTCACTTGCAACGGCTAGCTCCTCTCCTCATCTATTCATTCCTGACATCCAGCACCCAATGCAACTTGAAGGCATCTTTGTCATAAGCCCTAGCACCCTCGATCTTCGGATCTCGAATCTCACAGGGCTTCAAAATCGTTCGTCAAATCTCCTATGGATAGATCTTCGACTTCTTCGTTTTCAAAATTCTTTGTCCCAATCAAATCGACATCATACACCAATTATCACTCGCCAGGTCTCTCTCTCTCTATATATATATTATATACACGCAATATATGTGAATTGAAAATATATTACTGCTTCAAATATTTTTTCCCTTCTATTTAGATCTCTATCGGAACTTGGAGCCGTGTTGTCGTTGTTGCCTCCTCGCGATGTAGTTGTTCTTGGTGAGGATGACGTCATGCTCGAGCCTAGCTTCGGGGAGTTGTAGTGTGGCGCCCCCAAAATTAGGTATTCATCACCCATCTTGGGTAGTCGGATACGTGATGCATGTAATTTAAATACAACTTACTAATATAAGCGTCGTGTACAATACGACATAAAGCGTGAGTTTGAATACAAATATTATCTACTAGATATTATACAAACTCAAAAGGAGTCCTCATTACAATTATTATCACACTATTTCACGAGAATAGTGAGGACTACTAATCTTATCCTGCGGACCATTACTCTGTTCCCAGACTCGTCCCGCTTATGTTCTCATTTCAAGAAGAATAAAAGTGAAAGAAAAGGTGAGCTCAACTAGCCCAAGAAGAAATATTATGACTAAGATAATGCAGAATAAATTATCATTAGCCTTGACGATGTTAAAGCGATAAAATATAATAAATATCAAGTTTAAGCTGCGGATGAACAAGCAATCCATTAAAAGAGTCAAGTAGAAAATAAAATCTACTATCTTTTATGATTTAAAGGTTTTTCATCATCGTTATATTTGAGACTCGACTTTAATAAATAATACACATCATCGAATCACACCCGCACTACGGCCAAGGATATTCTTTAGTATCACGACCACAATTATTCATGCACTACGGGCCAAGAATAGTTGTGTATTCATTAATGGTCATGATCATGCCAACAATCGTCCATCAATGCACTACTACCATCGAGGATTTTTACCACATCATTTGTAACATTACAGTTATGATTACAAGAATAGTCTCTGGTCATAATCATACCAAGTCCATCTATGCGCTACTGATGGCCCGCGTAGATGACTTTAAAAAAATAATATAAACATGAGGATGATGACAATGATATAAGAATTCAATAAAACAAGTTCAAGAATTATTTTATCCAGAATTTTAACGTCCAAATTGTCAACATGATTTGTTTTGTAGAGTAAAATTCAAGAATGATCGGAAGAATATTTTCATGAAAGATCTTTGGATGAAACGCAAATATCAAGGATATTCTACTAATTTCATGGAGTATAAGTCAAAGTTTTAACCCAATGGGTATAATAAAGAATGGAATAACAAAAGAAATCACCACGCATGCGGTACTGTGATCAGACAGACGAGTTATTCCAATGAATAATAATAACGGAACTAGGTAGGGTGAAATTCAATGCAAGCGAGGATGTTCAACCAGAATAATAAAGATGGAACTGCATCCGGTGTAAAACACGAGATAGGATATTCCAAACAGAATGATAAAAGCGGAACCGAGTCCTGTAAAATACATGACGTGATATTCAGCGAGAATAATAAAGAGCGGAACCAGTAGGTGTAAAACACATGCATGTGATGTTCCAATGAATAATAATAAAGAGCGGAACCAGTCCGGTGTAAAAACACATGCATGTGATGTTCCAATGAATAATAGAAGAATGTCACCAAGTATAGGGTAAACCACTTATACAAAAGTTATTCCAAATGAATAATAAGCAATGGAATAACAATGCTCTTTCTTCATGAATAAGAAAGAATAACACCCCTTACTTTTAGTAGGAGATTGAATATCGCAAAGAAGGTGTAGTAACAAAATACTCTTCTTCTTCTCTCTTATTCTCTCTATACTTTCTCTCTCTATAGCTTGAATGAATTCGTGAAAAATAATGAAGCACTAGGCCTCTATTTATAGAAGATTTCTAGCTTAACACCGCCATGTGAAAAGGCAAGTGGCTCGACATTTCGTGATGTGAAAAGAAAAGTGGTTTGGCCTTTGATTGTGAAACGACAAGTGGTTCGACTTTCAGTAATGTGAAACGACAAGTGGTTCGGACGCTCAGTAATGTGAAACGACAAGTGGTTCGATGCCCGGTAAAGGTAATTACTATCGACGAAGGTAATTACTATTCACAAAGGTAATTACTATCGACGAAGGTAATTACTATCGACGAAGAGACTTTTAGATGATTACATATGGGCCCCCATAAAATAATCAAACTTACCACAAATGTCTCATAATGTGACTCTTTATATACATCAAGGATTGAATAAATATTACCACAAATCATTTTATTTTTAATCAACACATATTTAATCTTTCAATAATTATTAATCATTTATACTTGTCGTCTCAATTATTGATTTAATACTATAACATATTATACGTATGATCTTTGTGACAATAATTGAATCAATAATATAAGAGATATGATGCAAGAATTATCGTAGTAATAATTGAGCATAAATTGAGTGACTTCTCACGTAAACATCAATAATCAATATCGTGTGCTTTACTATACAACTACGCCAGACATCGTACTTTTACTCTTGGGTAGTTCACGGTTTTAACCAGAACACCTCTGCCGTTATTTTTATAAAAGATAATTTTGTCGCTTTTCTAACTACGACAATACTTCCGTTAATAGGGTCCACCAATGATTGAGAGTCGTCGCATTTAATATTCCCGATAAAAGAATATTCCCCAGACCAAACGTAATATTTTATAACAACATGCTTACTTTGCAAAATTTATAAATATTACCCACAACTATAACATTATATCAAATTTTATTCCATAATATTCAAAAATAATATTTATAGAAAATTCATCTTTATTTATAAAAGTTGGGGTCTTACAACCTCCCCTTCTTATGAAATTTCACCCTCGAAATTAGGGTACGTACCTGGTATATCGAAGAGGTAAGGATACCTTGATTTTATTTCAGATTCTAACTCCCAAGTCATTTCCTCAACATCATGGTTCCTCCACAAAACTTTGACTTGAGGTATAACCTTGGAGCGTAGAACATGTTCCTTCTTATCCAAAATCTGAACAGGAGCCTCTTCATACGTCAAATCTTCCGCTATTTCGTCCGGTTCTAACTCAATAATATGATTCGGGTCTTTCACATATTTATGTAACATGGATATGTGAAAAACGTTATGAACACGAGACATATTTGGCGGTAAAGCGAGTCTATAGGCCACAGTTCCTACTCGATCGAGGATTAAAAATGGACCGATGAATCGAGGATTAAGTTTTCCTCTCTTTCCAAATCTTGTAACTCCTTTCCATGGAGCAACTCTTAACAAACATGATCTCCTATATCGAATTCCACGTCCTTTCGATGAAGATCAGCATAACTCTTTTGTCGATTTTGTGAGGTTTTTATACGTTTTCGGATCGTTTGAATCTTTCCGTCAAGATACATACGCACTCAACTCCGGGCCCCAACAACGTTGTTTCACCCACCTCATCCCAAAGATCTTCGAGAACTATTAATGAGACCTAGATTTTATCAATAAAGATTTAAATTTTGTCAAAATAATTTTTAATATTATGGTGTGAATTTGAGATAATATTATAGTTGTGGGTAGTATTTATAAATTTTGCAAAGTATGCAAGTGGTTATATTATATTCGATTGGTGGGAATATTGGTTTTAGCAGGGAATATTCAGATAACTACCAATCATTGGTGGACCCCTAATGTAATTATTTTTTGATCGAGAAAACGACAAAAATATTTTATTGAAATAACGGCGGAAGTTTTACCGTAGTTCGCTGAACTACCTAAGTAGTAAAAGTAAAAGAATACGTGTGGTTGGTCAGACAAGAAGACACTCAGATTGATTATCGATGCTTATGTGAGAAGTCACCGGTTTGATTCCATTATCACGATTAATAATATGAATTATTATAGCGATAATGACGTTTTGTTTTATTCAGATTATTAACGTAATAAAAATGTAAACATCTTTTATATAAAATAGAATACTTTATTAAAGTTATTCTATAAATGTAATATATTATATTTTATTACGCATAGTGTTTTGCATAGTATTGCATAGTGTTTGCATAGTAAAATGTTTTTATATAAATAGAATATATTATATTTTATTTAAAAGATTTTTCTTTAAATATGGACCGCCGATTAAAGTAAATCAATCTGGACCGTTCATGGATTAGTTACTATGCATTCCATTTTCCTATAAATAAGCTCATTCCTTCATTATTTTCTTAATTCATTGAAACTCAGAGAGAAATTATAGAAAGAAGTTTATAGAGAGAAAATTATAAAAAGAAGAAGAGTATTCTCGCTACTTCACTACTTCTATATTCGGTTCTTTTTACTAGTAAGGGTGTTATTCTTTCTTCTTTGAAGAGAACTTATGTTATTCCATTCATTATTATTCATTTGAATAACCTGTAAAAGTGGTATACCCTATACATAACTCAGATACGCCAGATACCCTATACTTGGTGAAATCCTTATGTTATTCCATTGCTTATTATTCTCATTGGAATAACTCAGATACGCCGGATTACCCTATACTTGGTGACATTCTTCTATTATTCATTGGAACATCTCGCTCATGTGTTTTACACCCGGACCGGGTTCCGCTTTTTATTATTCTCGTTGGAACATCCTCGCTCGCATGTGTTTTACAGGACCGGTTCCGCTCTTTATCATTCTCATTGGAATATCCTATCTGTGTTTTACACCGGATCCGGTTCCATCTTTATTATTCTCGTTGAACATCCCGCTTTGTGTGAATTTCACCCGACCGTTCCGTTATTATTATTCTCGCTGAATAACTCGCCTCTTGGCAAGTACCGCATGCATGGTGATTTCTTTTGTTATTCCATTCTTTATTATACCCAAATTGGTTAAAACTTGACTTCTATACTCCATGAAATTAGTGGAATATCCTTGATATTTGCGTTTCATCCAAAGATCTTTTCATGGAAATATTCTTCGATCATTCTTGAATTTTACTCACTAAACAAAGATCATGTCGACAATTTGGACGTTAATAATTCATGGATTAAATAATTCTTGAACTTGTTTTATTGAATTACTATGTCATTGTCATCATCCTCATGTTATATTATGTTATCTTCGCTTACGCATAGATGAACTTAGTATGATTATGACCAGGATCATTCTAAGATAATCATGACTTGATATAAATGATGTGACAAAAGTCCTCGTGGCAATTGTGAATGCAAATGATGGATAGTTTTTGGTATGATTATGACTGGGGGTGATTCTAAGATAGTCATGACCATTGATAATTTGATGAAAATCCTCGACCGTGGTACGCAGTGGATGATTAGATATGGTGGTTTATTTATTGTCGAGTCTCAATGATAAAAATTGATGAAAACCTTTTAAGACCTAAAAGATAGTAGACTTTATTCTCTACTGACTCTTTTTAATGGATCAGATATTCCGCCGCAATTAAACCGGTTGTCTATTATATTTTATCGGTTTAACATATTGTTGAAGGCTAATGATAATTTATTCTCGCATTATCTTAGTCATAATATTTTTCATCGGGCTAGTTGAGCTCACCCTTTCTTTCACCGTTTCTTCGTGAAATGAGAACATACCGGGACGAGCCTGGGAACGGAGTAATGGTCCCAGAGGATAGCATTAGTAGTCCTCACTATTCGTGAAATAGTGTGATAATAGTTGTAATGAGGACTCCTTTCGAGTTTGTATAATATCTAGTAGACAATATTTGTATTCAAACTCACGCTTTATGTCGATTGCATACTACATACGCTTATATTAGTAAGTTGTATTTGAATTTATGTACCATGTAAGTGGCGCACCCAAGATGGGTGATGATATACCTAATTTTGGGGCGCCACAACAGTATCGTAGCTTAGGATATGATCCCGGCTAAGAGGTGAGAATAAGTACTAGGAGGGGAGAGACGGGAATTCCTTCGCTAGTATGACCTACCTAAATTTATTTGGTATTTAATTGGTCTGGCCGTAGTATATAGGATAATATGTGATATGTTAATTAACCCTTGTTTTGTGACAAAGTGTTTGAGAATGATATCCGAAAATGCTGAGATAAGCAATGAAGCACATGAGAGTGTTGATTCACTCAAACAAAAGGTAACGACCAACAAATCACGATAATAATCATCATCGGGTGGCAACGGCCATCGTAACAATGATAACCATCGTGGGGAAATTATCATGTTAAGAAT
Organism: Panax quinquefolius; assembly: GCA_020205615.1. Lineage (NCBI taxonomy): Eukaryota > Viridiplantae > Streptophyta > Magnoliopsida > Apiales > Araliaceae > Panax > Panax quinquefolius. The sequence goes on along the minus strand of CM035162.1, from coordinate 9,737,504 downwards.
GGTAACCACTTCTAATTGGTAATCATGGCAAAGATAATAGAAGTGGAAATTGCAAGAAGAGAAGGTAATTTAGCTCAATTTTGTTGTGCACCAAAGTCAAGTCTAGTCTATTGGGACGGTGGCACCAAAGGTGGATACGGACAAAACAAAGTCGGTGGTTTCAGGAAGAGCGTTTTTCGTGACTTCTCAAAAAGTGGGTAACCCGAACGAAGTTAGCACGGGTTAGTTAATTAAAAATTCATCTTGAAGTCTATACCTTATTAGATACCGGTTCTACCCATTCTTTTATCTCTCTTGCTTATGCTCAACGCTTAAATTTGACTCAGGAGAAATTAGACTTTGATTTATATATGAAACTTCGCTGGGAGAAACCTTCGTTACCTCCATCGCTTATTAATCTTGTTGTTTCAAATAAACACTTTCACGCTATTTGTCGATATTATCTCTTTGAAAATACTTGCCTTTGAGGTAATTTTTTGAAAACGATTGATTAACTACTCATTATTCTTTTTGTAAGGTTGTTAGCTTTCATATTCCTAACCAACCCGTTATACTTAATTCAAAGTAACCAAACCCTAAAGTTAATCACGTTATATCAAGCCATAAGTAAAGAGCCCCGATCCTTTCGTTGTTAACTTCCTTGTGTGGAATGCACCCAAGCCGCACTTTTCGTAGGCTTACGTCGTGATGAAGATGGCAAGTTGATAGGTATCATTGTGAGGTGCTATCCAAAGTTAAGGGATAGAAGTCACATTGGTATCAATGTGACGTACTATCCAAGTCTTGGATGAGAGTCACGCTTTTGAATGATATTTCTATTATTAATAAATTTCTCGGCATATTCATGAAGACTTCTTAGCCTACTTAGAGCGTGAAATCGAATTTTGTATTGATTCCAAAGATAAAACCCATTTCTTAAACCTCAAATATTTCTTCAACTAAAAAGATCTCATTTTTAGGATTATGATGAAAGTCATAATAAAAGCATTGGACTAATGAAAATCATGGGTATATGAAGTATTAGTAAGTTTTATGATGAGTTATGTTGGTTAGTATGTGAAAACATGAAAGTTTCTTAGAAATCACAAAGAGTTGAAAATCGATTTTGGTGAAAAACGTAACATGAAATTCAATAGACCATATCTCCTATTATATTTTGAATTTTTGAATGTGGTCAAGACCTAGAGTTAGATCGATGAGTTACCTAACTAATTCAAGTGGAATTACTAGAAAAGATGTTGTAGATTTTTGTGTGGACTGATTTTAGCAAAGGAGGCCAAAGCTGTAAATTTCGAAAATGCTACTGCCCAGAAACTTTAAGGGGCTGTTTCGGCCACTTAAATTATGAGAAAAATTCTGGCCTTTTGGGACATGAAAGTATATGGTATAAAGTACCTCCTGTCAAAAAATGAGCTCATTCTGACTTAAAATGAGCAAGTTATGACTATTTCAATATTTAGGTTTTTCCGATTGAAAAATGCTATAACGGAGTTCTATAACTCTCACGACCATGAAATTTAAACTAGAAGCTCATGTTAACATGTGTAAGGTCCTGCCAAATTTGGGAATTTTGGAGTTAAACTTAAGGTAGCTAATTTCTTAAGGAATTAAGTGGAAATTGATTTTGAAAAATAGTAAATGAATTTTAAAAATTCGAGAAAAATATATTTTCATCATGGGAATATATTATGCTAAATCCAAGAAAAGAAATATTTTTGGGACTGATTTGGTATTTTTCATGAAAATAGTTTAGTTACTTAACATATGAGTTAAATATGTTATGTGAAGTAACAAAGTTGAAAATAGAATTTTATGGCTAGAGAATCCTATATAGAGTATATGCAAAAATTAGGTATACATCACCCATCTCTAATGGGTCGCCACTTACATGGTATGTAATTTAAATACAACTTATTAACATAAATCATGGATAATAATATATAAATCTCGTGAGTTTAAATACAAATATCGTCTACTAGATATTATACAAACTCAAAACTAGATATTATACAAACTCAAACAAAAAAGTCCTCATTATTAATTATTATCACACTATTTCATGTAATAGTGAGGACTACTAATGCTATCTTCAGACCATCACTGCTTCCGACTCGTCCAAGCCTATATTCTCATTTCAAGAGAATAAAGGAAAGAAAGGGTGAGCTCAACTAGCCCAAGAAGAAATATTATGACTAAGATAATGCGTAATAAATTATCAATAGTCTTCAACAATGTTAAACCGATAAAATACAATAGATAAACAGCTTTAATCAGCAATGAATATGCAATCCATTAAAAGAGTCAAGTAGAAAATAAAGTCTACTATCTTTTAGGTTTTAAAAGGTTTTTCATCATCGTTATAGCCGAGACTCACTTTTAATAAATATTCCACATCATCGAATCACCCCGCACTACTACGCCAAGGATATTCTTTTAAGATCACGCACCACAATTATTCACGCATCACGCCGCCAAGAATATTTCAGGTATTCATTAATGGTCATGATCATGCCAACAATCGGCCCATCAATGCACTACTACTAATCGAGGATTTTTATCACATCATTTGTAATATTACGGCCATGATTATAACCAATAGTCTCTCGGTCATAATCATACCAAGTCCATCTACGCACTACATGTGCCATGTATGACTTTCAAAAAAATATAAACATGAGGATGATGACAATGATATAAGAATTCAATAAAACAAGTTCAAGAATTATTTTATCCAGAATTATTAACGCCCAAATTATCAACATGATATCGCTTTTGTAGAGTAAAATTCAAGAATGATCAAGAATATTTCCATGAAAAGATATCGATGAAACGCAAATATCAAGGATATTCTACTAATTTCATGGAGTATATAAGTCAAAGTTTTAACCAACCGGGTATAATAAAGAATGGAATAACAAAAGAAATCACCATGCACGCTATAGATAGATCGCATGCATGTGTTATTCCAATGTAATAATAATAAATAACCAAAGTCGTGTGAAATTCACACCATCATGTGATGTTCCAAATGTGTAATAATAAAGATGGAACTGCATCCTGTAAACACACATGATAGATATTCCAATGTAATAATAAAGATTTTAACCAGTCCTGTAAAAAACACATGCATGTGATGTTCCAATGTAATAATAATAAAGATTTTAACCAGTCCTGTAAAACACATGCATGTGATGTTCCAATGTAATAATAAAGATTTTAACCAGTCCTGTAAAAAACACATGCATGTGATGTTCCAAATGTAATAATATAAGAATGTCACCAAGTATAGGTAAACACAGATACAAAAGTTATTCCAATGTAATAATAAGCAATGGAATAACAAATGCTTCTTCTTCATGAATAAGAAAGAATAACACCCCTTACATTTGGTAGAGATTGAATATCGCAAAGAAGTAGTAAGAATAAAATACTCTTCTTCTTTCTCTTATTCTCTATACTTTCTCTCTAGCAATGAATGAATTGTGAAAATAATGAAGCCCTCAGCCTCTATTTATAGAAGATTTCTAGCTTAAGACCGCCCGGTGAAAAGGCAAGTGGCTCGACGAATTAACGATGTGTTTCGACGCCTCAGAATGTGAAACCACAAGTGGTTCGACGCTCAGAATGTGAAACGACAAGTGGTTCGGACGTCTGTAAAGGTAATTACTATTAACGAAGGTAAATACTATCGATAAGGTAAATACTATACTATTCAAGAAGGTAATTACTATCGATTTAAGGTAATTACTATCGATTTAAGGTAATTACTATTCACAAAGGTAATTACTATCGACGGTAAGGTAATATACTATTAAGGTAAATACTATCGATTTAAGAGACTCTTAGATGATGATATATATGAGCCCCCATAAAATAATCAAACTTACCACAAATCATTTTTTTTCATCAACACATATTTAATCTTTCAACAATTATTAATCATTTATAACTTGTCGCCTCAATTATTGATTTAATACTATAACATATTATATGTATGATACCGTGACAATAATGAATCAATAATATAAGAGATATGATGCAAAGAATTATCGAAAGTAATAATCGAGCATACCGAAAGTGACTTTCACGTAAAGATCAATAATCAATACCGTGCTACTACGCAACCACGCCAGACATCGCATTTTTTACCACCGGTAGTTCAACAGCTTTTAATTCAGAACACCTCCGCCGTTATTTTTATAAAATATTTTTGTCGCTTTTTCAATCCGATAATAATTTTGCGCAGGGGTCCACCAATGATTGAGCCATTGTATTTAATATTCCCTAACAAAAAAGAATATTCCCCACCAAACTAATATTTTATAACAACTCATACTTTGCAAAATTTATAAATATTACCCACAACTATAACATTATATCAAATTTATTCCATAATATTCAAAAATAATATTTATAGAAAAATTCATCTTTATTTATAAAAGTCGGGTCTTACAACCTCCCTTCTTATGAAATTTCGCCTCAAATTAGGGTACGACTGGTATGTCAAGAGGTAAGGATACCTTGATTTCATTTCGTATTCTAACTCCCAAGTCATTTCTCAACATCGTGGTTCCTCCACAAAACTTCGATTTTGAGGTATAACCTCGAGCGTAGAATATGTTCCTTCTTATCCAAAATTTGAACAGAACCTCTTCATACGCCAAATCTTCCGCTATTTCGTCCGGCTTCTAACTCAATAATATGGTTCGGTCTTTCACATATTTACGTAATATAGATATGTGAAAACGTTATGAACACGAGACATATTTCAGCAGAAATTTAGTCTATAGCCACGCTCCTACTCGATCGAGGATTAAAATGGACCGATGAATCGAGGATTAAGTTTTCTCTTCTTCCAAATCTTGTAACTCCTTTCCATGGAGCAACTTAACAACACACGATCTCCTATATCAATTCCACGCCCTTTCATGAAGATCAAGATAACTCTTTTGTCGATTTTGTGAGGTTTTTATACGTCGTTTGATCGTTTCAATCTTTTCCAGAGTCATACGCATCAACTCCCGGCCCCAACAACGTTGTTTCACCCACCTCATCCCAAAGATACCGAGAACGACACTTTCTTCCATACAACGCTCGAATGGAGCCATGCCAATACTTGTTTGATAATCGTTGTTGTAGGAAAACTCCACCAATGGTAAGAACTTGTCCCAACTCCCCCTGAAATCAAGGACACAGTAGTCTTAATAGATCTTCAAGAGTTTGAATAGTCCTCTCCGATCGTCTCGTCCGTCTCGAGGATGATATGCCGAAGCTAAATCGTAAGTCTGCGCTCATAGCTTTTTGCAAACCAACCCAAAATCGTGAAGTGAATCTTGGGTCTCGATCGTAAACTATGGATACCTAAGATACCATGCAGCCTTACAATCTCGCTTATGTACATACGAGCAAGACGCTCAAGTGTATAAGTTTCTCAGACGCAGAAGAAATGAGCAGATTTGGTCAATCTATCAACAATGACCCAAATCGCATCAACGCCTTCGAGAAACCTTAGAAGACCCAGAACTAAATCCATGGTAATGTGCTCCCACTTCCATTCTCGAATTTCAAGTGGTTGCAATGGACCTTTTGGTACTTGATGTCCGCTTAACTCGCTGACAAGTTAGACACCTCGAGATAAACAAACGCTTATCTCTCTCTTCATATTGCTTCCACCAAAATGTACGATTTAATATCACGATACATTTTGGTACTCCTGTGATGGATTGCAAATGGTGTGTCAGGCGCCTCATCATGATATTATACTTTAAATCGTGGTCGTTAGAACACAAAGTCCGGAGTCGACTCAAGTATTCCTTCTTCATCGATTCTTGCTTCCCAAGATAGCACCTTCTTCGCACTTTCTTCCTCATACGCATCACCCTGTGTCCGAGAGCTTTGAGCAATTTTTAACTTTATCGATTAAAGTTCTGCTTCTACTCAGATACTCGCTATCATCACACGCGCCCCTCGAGTCTTTAACTCTATCTCCATCCTTTGCAAGTCACACAAATGGGCCTCATACGACAATATCGCACTCAGATTTTGCATATGATTTTCTACTCAATGCGCCGCCTACCACGCTCGCTTTTCCGTGATGGTATCGATGGTACGATCATAATCTTTCAATCAGCTTCAAGCCAACGCCGTTGTCGATGATGTTGAGTTCCTTTTGAGTGAAGAAATATTTGAGGCTTTTTACGATCCGTAAAGATCTCCACTTTCTCCCCATACAAGTAATGCCTCCAAATTTTAAGTGTAAAGATAATAAACCGCTAACTCTAGATCACGAGTAGGATAATTCCTCTCATATTCTTTGAGTTGTCGCGCAGGCATAGCTATAACTTTTCCATGCATAAGAACACATCCCAACCCTTTGCTCAAGCATCATCAGAGATGACAAATCCCTCCGAGCCGATGGTATCACGTAACAAAATAAATAAGTCTCTCTCGAAGTTCTTGAAAACTCTTCTCACATTCTTCGCTCCAACCGAACTTTCAGATCTTTCCGAGTCACCGAGTCATCGGAATAGCGATTCGAGAAAATCCTTCCATTTAATCTCCGATAATAACCAAATTTAAACCGAGAAAGCTACGATTTTTGGCCATCGATTTAGGTTGTTCCTAATTTTCAATAGCTTCAATCTTCATTGGTCAATGATATTCCACGACTTGATACCGCGGCTCAAGGAATGCTACTTCTTCAAGCCGTAACTCGATTTCTTCAACTCGCATAAAGCTTATATTCACGAAGCTTTTTGGAGTGTCACCTCAAGTGTTGCTTTCATGATCTTCACGCTTTTGGAATAAATAAGGATGTCATCAATAAAGACGACCACAAAGTGATCTAAATATTCCTTGAATACTTGGCTCATCATATCCATGAAGGCGTTAGGAGCATTAGTCAATCCAAAGGACATGACTAGAATTCATAATGCCCGCATCGAGTTCTCAAAGCCGCTTCGAATGTCACGGTTCTAATCTTCAATTGGTGATATCCTAACTAAGATCAATCTTTGAAAAGAATTTGGCTCCTGCAAATCGGGTCAAACAGTCATCAATACGCGGGCAATGGATACCTATTTTGATGATGGTGACATGATTCAACTCCCCGATAATCAATACAAAGTCGATACTCCCATCTTTCTTCTTCTTCATTTAATGTAACAGAGCACCCCAAGGAGAAGTACTAGACTAATAAAGCCAATGTCTAACAATTCCTCGCAGCTGGGTCTTTAACTCCTCAAGTTCAATAGAGCTATTCGACATGGGCTTTGGAAATAGGTTTTGATCGTTCAAGGTCGATACAAAATTCAATTTCACGCCCGGGGTAGGCCAGAAGTTCTTCTGGGAATACGCCAGAAATTTATTAACAATAGAATATCGCTTAAAACCGATTTATTTTTATTTAAATCTGTGATATGAGCTAAGAAAGCTCGACATCCGCTTTTCAATAAACTAATAAATTTTATGGCTCGAGATGACCGTGATTGATTTTAATGGTTTGGTCGCTTGAATTCAAGATAATAGGTTGATTAGGAATATGAAAGCTAACAACCTTATTTAAAACAATCAATTTTTGCATGATAAGTAGTTAACCAATCAATCCCTGTAATCACGCCAAATGCAAGTATTTTTAATGAAATAAGATCGACAGTAATGTGAGGGTACCGATTTGAACCAAACAAGACTTATAAACAAATGGATGTAATGAAGGTTTCTCCCAACTGAGTTTCCACAGATAAGTCAAAGTCTAATTTCTCCTGAGTCAAATTTAATCGATGAGCGCAAAGTAGAGAAATAAAAGAATGGGTAGAACCAGATCAAATAAAGTATAGATTTCATTAGAGTTTATGATAAGTTTACCCGTGATGACCTCATTTCGATTCTCGCTTCTTGGGAGGTCACAACAAACGCCTCCTCAGACTAACGGCTTTTGAATTTTCCGGGATGGCCTTTGGTGCTCCATCCTATTGAATTTGTCTTTCAGAACCACAAAATCGAGCTAAGTGACCTTCTTCCACAATTATAACACGCTTTGACGCATGACGCAGCTTTGATCGATGTGTCCTCTCCTCCGCATTTGAAAGCATATGATAGTGGTCTTTCTCCTTCCTTAACAACGGGTGCCGGTGCCGACGCTTTCCATCATCATCAATCTCCTTTTCTTGAAATGTCCATTCTTATTGTTTTTGGCCCCGACACCACCAAGTGGTTACCATATATCCGCCCGTTGATTCCTCCACGCTTGTTGTCACCGCTCGACGACTATTCTCGCCGGTATTATAATTTTGCTTACCGCTTCTTTTTAGTCAGGTTGACTCATTATCGCGCTCCACTAATCGAGCCCTATTTACAACATCCAATACAAACACGCTTTTTACGAGAAATAAGATGTCGACGATTCCCGCTTCAAACCTCTTAAAACATTCGCCATTCATTCTCTTCATTATCCACCAAGTGGGACGAAACCGTGATAACTCCGCAAATTTTGCCTCGTATCGCGACATATTACTGGCCATATTGTTTTGTTCCAACTTGATAAACTCCACCTCCTTCATGTGGCGTAATACTTTCGTGAAAGTATTTGTCGCTGAATGCCCCCGAACTTCTCCCAAGATATCTTCAAGACAAAGAAGTCGAGTACGCTTTTACCGATTCCCACCAAAGATCCGCCTCCGCCAAGAACATAAAGGGCAAGAAGGGAACCTTTTGCTTCTGAGCATCCCAAGACATCAAATATCTTGGTAACTGCTTTTATCCATGCTTCCGCCTGTAAGTGGTTTTTGCTTCCCTTAAACTCCGGTGGGTCCCAGCCTGAATTGTTTAATGGTGACCACCGAGAGTTTTCCGTGTTTCCACCCACGCTTTTGGATGTGAGTCGCCTCATCATTGTCAGATAAATCGCATAAAGCCTCCAACATTTGATCATTCATCATTTGGTCAAGGTTGTTGTTTTTGATGAGGATTGTCGCCTTCCGATGCACATTATCCTCGATTATCGATATGTGGTGAATCAACGATCGTCAAGGCCCATTGCTATTCTCAACATTCTCGTATGTCATTTTCAGACATCGCCACAAAACAAAAGGTTAATCGACATGTAACAAATTATCCCTATCTTCCACCAACCAATAAAATAGCACATAAACTTTAGTAGGTCATACTAACAAGGTATTCCCCTGCCTCCCTCCTAGTACTATTCTCACATCTTAGCTGTGGATCATATCCCTAAGCTCGATATCAACCGTGACGCCCCAAAATTAGGTATACATCACCCATCTGGGTCGCCACTTACATGGTATGTAATTTAAATACAACTTATTAACATAACTGCTGTGGTATAATATTTATATAAATCGTGAGTTTAAATACAAATATCGTCTACTAGATATTATACAAACTCAAAAAAAAAGTCCTCATTATAATTATTATCACACTATTTCACGTAATAGTTGAGGACTACTAATGCTATCTTCAGACCATCACTGCTTCCGACTCGTCCCCATTTATATTCTCATTTTCAAGAGAACAAAGGAAAGAAAGGGTGAGCTCAACTAGCCCAAGAAGAAATATTATGACTAAGATAATGCGTAATAAATTATCAATAGTCTTCAACAATGTTAAACCGATAAAATACAATAGATAAACCAGCTTTAATCAGCAATGAATACGCAATCCATTAAAAGAGTCAAGTAGAAAATAAAGTCTACTATCTTTTAGGTTTTAAAAGGTTTTTCATCATCGTATATAGCCGAGACTCAATTTTAATAAATATTCCACATCATCGAATCACCCCCGCACTACGCCAAGGATATTTTTAAGATCACCACCACAATTATTCACGCACTACGCCAAGAATATTTGTGTATTCATTAATGGTCATGATCATCATGCCAACAATCGGCCCATCAATGCACTACTACTAATCGAGGATTTTTTTATCACATCATTTGTAACATTACTGGCCATGATTACAACCAATAGTCTCTCGTCATAATCATACCAAGTCCATCTATGCACTACACAGCCACGTATGACTTTCAAAAAAAAATATAAATATGAGGATGATGACAATGATATAAGAATTCAATAAAACAAGTTCAAGAATTATTTTATCCAGAATTATTAACGCCCAAATTATCAACACGATATCGCTTTTTGTAGAGTAAAATTCAAGAATGATCAAGAATATTTCCATGAAAAGATATCGATGAAACGCAAATATCAAGGATATTCTACTAATTTCATGGAGTATAAGTCAAAGTTTTAACCAACCGGGTATAATAAAGAATGGAATAACAAAAGAAATCACCATGCACGCGAGATAGATCGCAGACAAAAAGTTATTCCAATGTAATAATAAATAACTAACTGTGTCGTGAAATTGTGTCGTGAAATTCACACCGATGTGATGTTCCAAATGTAATAATAAAGATGGAACTGCATCCTGTAAAACACATGATAGATATTCCAATGTAATAATAAAGATTTTAACCAGTCCTGTAAAACACATGCATGTGATGTTCCAAAGAATAATAAAAAAAGATTTTAGTCCAGTCCTGTAAAACACATGCATGTGATGTTCCAATGTAATAATAAAGATTTAACCAGTCCTGTAAAACACATGCATGTGATGTTCCAATGTAATAATAGAAGAATGTCACCAAGTATAGGTAAACCACTTATACAAAAGTTATTCCAATGTAATAATAAGCAATGGAATAACAACAGCTTTCTTCATTAATAAGAAAGAATAACACCCCTTACATTTGGTAGAGATTGAATATCGCAAAGAAGCAGTAAGAATAAAATACTCTTCTTCTTTCTTCTCTTATTCTCTATACTTTCTCTCTCTATAGCTGAATGAATTCGTGAAAAATAATGAAGCCCTAGCCTCTATTTATAGAAGATTTCTAGCTTAGCAGACCGCGTGTGTGAAAAGGCAAGTGGCTCGACGAAAAGATCTCGACGCCTCAGAATGTGAAACGACAAGTGGTTCGATCATCAGAATGTGAAACGACAAGTGGTTCGACGTCCCGTAAAGGTAATTACTATTAACGAAGGTAAATACTATATCGAGGTAAATACTATTCACAAGGGTAATTACACAAGGGTAATTACTATCGATTTAAGGTAAATACTATTCACAAGGTAATTACTATCGATTTAAGGTAATTACTATCGACAAAGGTAATTACTATCGACGAAAGGTAAGACTCTTAGATCGATTAAGAGACTCATAGATGATGACATATGAGCCCCCATAAAATAATCAAACTTACCACAAATCATTTTTTTTTCATCAACACATATTTAATCTTTCAACAATTATTAATCATTTATAACTTGTCGCCTCAATTATAATGATTTAATACTATAACATATTATATGTATGATATCGTGACAATAATGAATCAATAATATAAGAGATATGATGCAAAGAATTATCGAAGTAATAATCGAGCATATAGCCGAGTGACTTTCACGTAAAGATCAATAATCAATACCGCAGCTACTACTACGCAACCACGCCAGACATCGCATTTTTACCACCGGTAGTTCAACAGCTTTTAACTGTAATACCTACCGTTATTTTTATAAAATATTTTGTTGTCGCTTTTTCAATCCGATAATAATTTTGCTGGGGTCCACCAATGATTGAGCCATTGTATTTAATATTCCCTAACAAAAAGAATATTCCCCACCAAACTAATATTTTATAACAACTGCATATTTTGCAAAATTTATAAATATTACCCACAACTATAACATTATATCAAATTTATTCCATAATATTCAAAAAAAAATAATATTTATAGAAAAATTCATCTTTATTTATAAAAGATACTAAAAATATTTTATAAAATATTATTCAGAAAGTGCAAAAAGATTAATCATAATTTATTACTACAGATTTCAAAGATGAATTTAATATTTTAAACAAAGAAAGGTATTCAAGGTATCTCATCTCTTTATCATACCGTGCAGCAATTCTACATTTCGAGGGCAAAATTCCATAGGAGGGAGATTGTGAGACAAGATTTTATCAATAAAGATTTAAATTTTATTCAAAATAATTTTTAATATTATGGTGTGAATTTGAGATAATATTATAGTTGTGGGTAGTATTTATAAATTTTACAAAGTATGTAAGTGGTTATATTATATTATTCGATTGTTTGAATATCCATTAGCAGGAATATTCGCATAACTACCAATATCGTGGATCCCATAATTAATTATATTTGATCCGAGAAAACGATAAAAAATATTTTATTGAAATAACTACGTAAGTTTTACCGGTTAACGAACTAATAAAGTAAAAGTAAATATCGTGTGGTTAGACAAGAAACACCAGATTGATTACTTTATTAAAGTCACTCTTTGATTCCATTATCAAATTAATAATATTAATTATTATAATGATAATTACGCTTTGTTTTATTCAGTATTATTAACGTAATAAAAATGTAAACATCTTTTATATAAAATGTAATACTTTATTAAAGTTATTCTATAAATAGAATATATTATATTTTATTATGCATAGTGTTTTCGCAGTAATAAGTTTATAAGTAAAATGTTTTATATAAATTAATATATTATATTTTATTTAAAAGATTTTTCTTTAAATATGGACCGCCGATTAAAGTAAATCAATCTGACCGCTTCATGGATTAGTTACTATGCATTCCATTTTCCTATAAATAAGCTCATTCCTTCATTATTTTTTTCATTTAATTCATCAAACTCTGTAGAGAGAGAAATTATAGAAAGAGTTTATATAGAGAAAATTATAAAAAGAAGAAGAGTATTCTCGCTACTACTTCACTACTTCTATATTCAGGTTCTTTTACGGTAAGGGTGTTATTCTTTCTTCTTCGAAGAGAACTTCGTTATTCCATTCATTATTATTCATTGAATAACTCCGTAAAAGTGGCATACCCTATACATAACCTCGTGAGCACGCCAGATACCCTATACTTGGTGAAATCCTTATGTTATTCCATTGCTTATTATTCATTGAATAACTCAGTATACGCGATTTACCCTATACTTGGTGACATTCTTCTATTATTCTCATTGAACATCCTCGTTCATGTGTTTTACATAGGACCGTTCCCGCTTTTTTATTATTCATTGGAACATCCCTGCAGGTTTTTTACACGGACCGGGTTCCGCTTCTTTATCATTCCGTTGAATATCTATCTGCGTGTGTTTTACACCGGATCCGTTCCATCTTTATTATTCTGTTGGAACATCCCGCTTGCGCGAATTTCACACGACTCGTTCCGTTATTATTATTCGCTGAATAACCTGCGTTACGCAAGTACCGCATTTATGGTGATTTCTTTTGTTATTCCATTCTTTATTATACCCAAATTGGTTAAAACTTTGACTTCTATACTCCATGAAATTAATGGAATATCCTTGATATTTGCGTTTCATCCAAAGATCTTTTCACGGAAATATTCTTCCGATCATTCTTGAATTTTACTCTACGTAAACAAAGATTATGTCGACAATTTGGACGTTAATAATTCATGGATTAAATAATTCTTGAACTTGTTTTATTGAATTATTATGTCATTGCCATCATCCTCATATTATATTATGTTATCTTTTCGCTTACGCAGATAGATGAACTCAAAGTATGATTATGACCGTGGATCATTCTAAGATAATCACGACTTGATATAAATGATGTGACAAAAGTCCTCAAAGTGCCTCGTAATGCAAATGATGGATAGTTTTTGGTATGATTATGACCGGGGTGATTCTTAAGTATAGTCTTGACCATTGATAATTTGATGAAAATCCTCGACCGCGGGTACGGGATGATTAGATATGGTGGTTTATTTATTGTCGAGTCTCAATGATAAAAATTGATGAAAACCTTTTAAGACCTAAAAGATAGTAGACTTTATTCTCTACTTGACTATTTTAATGGATCGCATATTCACCGCAGTTAAACCGGTTGTCTATTGTATTTTATCGGTTTAACATCGTTCAAGGCTAATGATAATTTATTCTCGCATTATCTTAGTCATAATATTTCATCTTGGGCTAGTTGAGCTCACCCTTTCTTTCACCGTTTCTTCGTGAAATGAGAACATATTTGGGACTAGTCTGGGGAACGGAGTAATGGTCCAGAGGATAGCATTAGTAGTCCCTCACTATTCCGTGAAAAATAGTGTGATAATAGTTGTAATGAGGACTCCTTTTGAGTTTGTATAATATCTAGTAGATAATATTTGTATTCAAACTCACGCTTTATGTCGATTGCATACACTTACGCTTATATTAGTAAGTTGTATTTGAATTTATGTACCATGTAAGTGGTATGCACCCAAGATGGGTGATGTATACCTAATTTTGGGGCGGCTGCGGCACAATTCTTCCATACAACGCTCGATCGAGCCATGCCAATATTTGCTTGATAACAATGCTTGTCAGTAGAAAACTCCACCAATGGTAAGAACTTGTCCCAACTTCCTTGAAATCAAGGACACAGAGTCTTAATAGATCTTCAAGAGTTTGAATAGTCCTCTCCGATCGTCCGTCTGGATGCGAGGATGATATGCCGAAAGCTAAATCGTTAGTCTGTGCCCATAGCTTTTTGCAAACTAACCCAAAATCGTGAAGTGAATCTTGGGTCTTGATTAGAAACTATGGATACCCAAGATACCATGCGATCTTACAATCTCGTTTATGTACATACATACGAGCAAGACGCTCAAGTGTATAAGTTTCTCAGATTTCGGAAGAAATGAGCGAGACTTGGTCAATCTATCAACAATGACCCAAATCGCATCAATGCCTTGAGAAACCTTAGGAAGACCGTGAATCTAAATCCATGGTAATGTGCTCCCACTTCCTCTCGGAATTTCAAGTGGTTGCAGATGGACCTTTTGGTACTTGATGCTCGCTTAACTCGTTAACAAGTTAGACAACTTGAGATAAACAACGCTATCTCTCTCTTCATATTGCTCCACCAAAATGTATGACAAATATCATGATACATTTTGGTACTCCCTGTGATGGATTACAAATGGTGTGTCAGGCGCTCCATCATGATATTATACTTTAAATCGTGGTCATTAGGAACACAAAGTCCGGAGTTGACTCAAGTATTCCTTCTTCATCGATTCTTGCCCAAGATAGCACCTTCTTGCACTTTCTTCCTCATACGCATCGCCTGTGTCTCAGTAGCTCGCAAGCGGCTTTAACTTTATCGATTAAAGTCGGTTCTACTCGATACTCGCTTATCATCACACGTGTCCCTCGAGTCTTTAACTTTATCTCCATCCTTTGCAAGTCACACAAAATGGGCCTTTGCGTTGACAATATCGCACTTTGTGATTGCATATGATCTTCTACTCAATGCGCCGGCTACCACGTTTGCTTTTCCAGATGGTATTGGATGGTATGATCCTAATCTTTCAAGCAGTTCAAGCCAACGTCGTTGTCGCGTGTTGAGTTCCTTTGAGTGAAGAAATATTTGAGGCTTTTATGATCCGTAAAGATCTCCACTTTCTCCCCATACAAGTAATGCCTCTAAATTTTAAGTCTGAAAGATAACACCGCTAACTCTAAATCATGAGTAGGATAATTCCTCTCATATTCTTTGAGTTGTCGCGAGGCATAGGCTATAAATTTTCATGTTGCATGAGAACACATCCCAACCCTTTGTCCGAAGCATCACCAGAGATGACAAATCCCTCCGAGCCGGATGGTATTGTCGAACAGTCTTTGAAATAAGTCTCCTTTTGAGTTCTTGAAAACTCTTCTCACATTCTTCGCTCCAACCGAACTCAGTATCTTTCCGAGTCACCGAGTTGATCGGAGTAGCGATTCGAGAAAATCCTTCCACGAATCTCCGATAATAACCAAATTAAACCGAGAAAGCTACGTACTTCTGTCCATCGATTTAGGTTGTTCCCAGCCAATAGCTTCAATCTTTCTTTGGGTCAACAGATATTCCACGACTTGATACCACGTGCCCAAGGAATGCTACTTCTTCAAGCCGTAACTCACATTTCTTCAACTTTGCATAAAGCTTATATTCACGGCTTTTGGAGTGTCATTTCAAGTGTTGCTCATGATCTTCACGGCTTTTAGAATAAATAAGGATGTCATCAATAAAGACGACCACAAAGTGATCTAAATATTCCTTGAATAATCGGTTCATCATATCCATGAAGGCGTTAGGAGCATTAGTCAATCCAAAGGACATGACTAGAATTCATAATGCTGCATCGAGTTCCAAAGCCGCTTTTGGAATGTCACGGTTCTAATCTTCAATTGGTCATATCCTAAACTAAGATCAATCTTTGAAAAGAATTTGGCTCCTTTCAATCGATCAAAAACAGTCATCAATACGTGGCAATGGATACCTATTTTGATGGTGACATGATTCAACTCCCGATAATCAATACAAAGTCGCGATACTCCCATCTTTCTTCTTCACGAATAGAACAGAGCACCCCAAGGAGAAGTACTAGGACTAATAAAGCCAATGTTTAACAATTCCTCGCAGTTGAGTCTTTAACTCCTCGAAGTTCAATAGGAGCCATTCGATATGGGGCTTTGGAAATAGGTTTTGAACCGGGTTCAAGGTCGATACAAAATTTAATTTCACGCCCGGGGTAGGCCGAAGTTCTTCGGGGAATACGTCAGAAATTTATTAACAATAGAAATATCGCTCAAAAGCGACGTATTTTGTTTAAATCGTGACATGAGCTAAGAAAGCTTGACATTCGCTTTTCAATAAACGAATAGCTTTTATGGCTTGAGATGACCGTGATTGATTTTAATGGTTTGGTCGTGAATTCGCATAATAGGTTGGTTAGGAATATGAAAGCTAACAACCTTACGAAAACAATCAATTTTTGTATTGATAAGTAGTTAACCAATCAATCCCTAGTAATCAATAAATGCAAGTATTTTTAATGAAATAAGATCAACAGTAATGTGAGGGTATCGATTTGAACCAAACAAGACTTATAAATGTGGATGTAATGAAGGTTTCTCCCAAACGGAGTTTCCTGAGATAAGTCAAAGTCTAATTTCTCCGAGTCAAATTTAATCGATGAGCGCAAGAGAGAAATAAAAGAATGGGGGTAACAACCCAGATCAAATAAAGTATAGACTTCATTAGAGTTTATGATAAGCTTCACCCGTGATGACCTCATTCGGATTCCTTGCTCTTTTTGGGAGGTCACAACAAACGCTCTCCCTCAGACTACCGGGTTTTGACTTTTTGGGACTACTTTGGTGCTCTATCCTAAATTGAATTTGTCTTCTGATGAACGACAAAATCGAGCTAAGTGACCTTTTCTTCCACAATTATAACATGCTTTGACGGCATGGCGCAGATTTGGATCGATGTGTCCCTCTCCTCCGCATTTGAAGCATATGATAGGTGGTCTTT
Source organism: Panax quinquefolius (assembly GCA_020205615.1). Lineage (NCBI taxonomy): Eukaryota > Viridiplantae > Streptophyta > Magnoliopsida > Apiales > Araliaceae > Panax > Panax quinquefolius. The sequence continues at coordinate 9,720,070 of CM035162.1, read as the reverse complement.
CTCCTTCCTTAACAACGGTGTCTTTGGTCGACGCCTTTCCATCATTGTTGAATCTCCGCTTTCTTGAAATGTCCATTCTTATTGTTTGGCCCGATTACCACCGAAGTGGTTACCATATCCGCCTGTTGATTCCTCCACGCTTGTTGTCACCGCCGATGGCTACTACTCGCCGGTATTATAATTTTGCCTTACCGCTTCTCTTTAGTTACGTTGACTCGTTATCGCGCTCCACTAATCGAGCCCTATTTACAACATCGAATACAAACACGCTTTATGAGAAATAAGATGTTGACGTATTCCGCTTCAAACCTCTTAAAAAGATTCGCGCCATTCTCTTCATTATCCACCAAGTGGGGACGAAACCGTGATAACTCCGCAAATTTTGCCTCGTATTGCGACACGGCCATATTGTTTTGTTCCAACTTGATAAACTCCACCTCCTTCATGTGGCTTAATACTTTCGTGAAAGTATTTGTCGTTGAATGTACTCCCGAACTTCTCCCAAGATATCTTCAATACAAAGAAAGTTGAGTACGTTACCGATTCCCCACCAAGAATCCGCCTCTCCGCGTAACATAAAGCCAAGTAGTGGAACCTTTGCTCTCTGAGCATCCCAAGACATCAAATATCTTGGTAATCTGCTTTATCCATGCTTCCGCCGTAGAAGTGGTTTTGCTCTCCCTTAAACTCCCGGTGGTCCAAACTCCTTGAATTGTTTAGCGGTGGATCGCCCGAGAGTTTTCCGTGTTTCCACCCCACGCTTTTGGACAGAGTCGCTTCGCCTCGTCATTGTTGCATAAATTGCATAAAGCCTCCGAACATTTGATCATTCATCATTTGGTCGGTGTTGTTGTTTGCATGAGGATTGTCGCCGCCCTCGATGCACATTATCCCGATTATTGATATGTGGTGAATCAACGATCGCTCAGGCTCCATCGCTATTCTCAACATTCTCGGATGTCATTTTCAGACATCGCCACAAAACAAAAGGTTAATTGACATGTAACATATTATCCATATATTCTCGACCGACCAATAAAAATAAGACATAAACTTAGGTAGGTCATACTAGCGAAGGTATTCCCCGCTCTCCCTCCTAGTACTATTCTCACATCCTAGCTGTGGATCATATCCTCAAGCTCGACGATACCAACTGTGACGCCCCCAAAATTAGGTATACATCACCCATCTTGGGTAGTCGATACATGGTATGTAATTTAAATACAACTTATTAATATAACCGTCAGGTACAAAACGACATAAACCGTGAGTTTGAATACAAATATTATCTACTAGATATTATACAAACTCAAAAGGAGTCCTCATTATAATTATTATCACACTATTTCACGTAATAGTGAGGACTACTAATGCTATCATCCGGACTATTACTCCGCTCCCCGACTCGCCCCCCAAATATTTCGATTTCCCACTATGTCAATTAACCTTTTGTTTTGTGGCGATTCGAAAATGACATCTAAGAATGTTGAGAATAAGAATGGAGCGCAGCGATCGTTGATTCACCACATATCAATAATCGAGGATAATGTGCATCGTGAAGGCGACAATCCTCATGCAAACAACAACACCGACCAAATGATGAATGATCAAATGTTCGTGAGGCTTTATGCAATTTATGCAATAAGAAAGTAGAGCGACTTCGCCCAAAACGTAGGTGGAAACACTGAAAACTCTCAAGGCCACCGCTAAACAATTCAAGGAGCTGGGACCACCGGGAGTTTAAGGAGAGCCAAAACCACTTCCGGAGGAAGCATGGATAAAGCAGATTACCAAGATATTTGATGTCTTGGGATGCTCCGAGGAGCAAAAGGTTCCTTTCACGCTTTTATGTTACGGAGAAAGCAGACATCGTGGTGGGAATTCCAGAAACGTACTTAACTCCATTGCATCAAGATATCTTGGGAGAAGTTCCAGAGTCATTCAACGACAAATACTTTCCCGAAAGTATTCGCCACATGAAGGAGGAGGTGGAGTTTATCAAGTGGAACAAAAAATATGACCGTGTCGCAATACGAGGCAAAATTTATGGAGTTATCACGGTTTAAGGCCCCACTTGGTGGATAATGAAGAGAGAATGGCGCAAATGTTTTTAAGAGGTTTGAAGTCGAGATACGCCAACATCTTATTTCTCATAAACCGTGTTTGTATTCAGATGTTGTAAATAGGCTCATTAGTGGAACGCGATAACGAGTCAACGCGAACTAAAAGAGAGCAAACCGCAAAATTATAATACCAATGGAGAGTAGTCATCAAGCGGCGATGACAACAAGCGTGGAGGAATCAACAAGCCGATATGGTAACTACTTCGGTGGTAATCGTACAAAACAATAAGAATGGACATTTCAAGAAACGGAGATTCAACAATGATGGAAAGACGTCAGACCAAAGACCGTTGTTAAGGAAGGAGAAAGACCACCCATCATATGCTTCAAATGCGAGGAGAGGACACATCCCAAATCGCTACCATGCCGCCCAAAGCATGTTATAATTGTGGAAGAGAAGGTCACTTAGCTCGATTTTATCGCCATCAAGACAAATTCAGCTAGATGGAGGCACCAAAGTAGTCCCCGTAAAAGTCAAACCCAGAAGGCAAGGGAGAGCGTTTGTTGTGACCTCCCAAAGAGTAAGGAATCCGAATGAGGTCATCACGGTAAAGCTTATCATAAACTCTAATGAAGTCTATACTTTATTTGATACCTGGTTCTACCCATTCTTTTATTTCTCCTACTACTGCGCCATCGATTAAATTTGACTCGGAGAAATTAGACTTTGACTTATCGTGGAAACTCCGCGTTGGGAGAAACCTTCATTACATCCAATCGCTTATAAGTCTTGTTTGGTCTAAATTCGGTACCTCACATTACCTCGCTGATCTTATTTCATTAAAAATACTTGCAGATTGACGTGATTCTGTGGATTGATTGGTTAACTACTTATCATGCAAAAATTGATTGTTTTCGTAAGGTTGTTAGCTTTTATATTCCTAACCAACCTATTATGTAATTCAAGTGACCAAACCATTAAAATCAATCACGGTCATCTCAAGCCATAAAGCTATTCGCTTATTGAAAAACGGATGTCAAGCTTTCTTAGCTCATGTCACGATTTAAACAAAAAATACGCCGCTTTTGAACGATATTTCTATTGTTAATAAATTTCTCGACGTATTCTCAAGAACTTCGGCCTACCCCAGAGCGTGAAATTAAATTTTGTATCGAGCTTGAACCCAGACAAAACCTATTTCCAAAGCCCCATATCGAACGGCTCCTATTGAACTTTAGGAGTTAAAGACCCAACCGCAGGAATTGTTAGACATGGCTTTATTCGTCCCTAGTACTTCTCCTTGGGGTGCTCCTGCTCTATTCGTGAAGAAGAAAGATAGGAGTATGCGATTTTGTATTGATTATCTGGAGTTGAATCATGTCACCATCAAAATAGGTATCCATTGCCACGTATTGATGACCTGTTTGACCAACAGCAAGGAGCCAAATTCTTTTCAAAGATTGAACTTCATTCCTGGATATCACCAATTGAAGATTAGAACCACCGACATTCCAAAGACTCGCCGTAACTCCCAGACGGGCATTATGAATTCCTAGTCATGTCCTTTGGATTGACTAATGCTCCCGCCGCCTTCATGGATATGATGAACCGAGTATTCAAGGAATATTTAGATCACTTTGTGGTCGCCTTTATTGATGACATCCTTATTTATTCCAAAAGCCGTGAAGATCATGAGCAACACTTCGAGGTCGACACTCCAAAAGCTTCGTGAATATAAGCTTTATGCCAAGTTGAAGAAATGTGAGTTCGTCAAGAAGTAGCATTCCTTGGGCACGTGGTATCAAGTCATGGAATATCCGTTGACCCAAAGAAAGATCAAGCTATTCAAAGTCGGGAACAACCTAAATCAATGATCAGAAACGTAGCTTTCTCGGCTTAATTTGGTTATTATCGGAGATTCGTGGAAGGATTTTTCTAATCGCTACTCCATCGACTCAAATTTGACTCGGAAAGATACAAAGTTCGATGGAGCGAAGAATGTGAGAAGAGTTTTCAAGAACTCAAGAGGAGACTTATTTCAAGACTGCTCGACAATACCATCCTGCTCGGAGGGATTTGTCATCTACTGATGATCTTGAGCAAAGGGTTGGGATGTGTTCTCATGCAACATGGAAAAGTTATAGCCTATGCCTCGCGACAACTCAAAGAATATGAGAGGAATTATCCTACTCATGATCTAGAGTCATAATTATTGTCTTTGCACTTAAAATTTGGAGGCATTACTTGTATGGGGAGAAAGTGGAGATCTTTACGGATCATAAAAGCCTCAAATATTTCTTCACTCAAAAGGAACTCAACATGTGACAACGACGTTGTCTTGAACTGCTGAAAGATTAGGATCATACCATCCAATACCATCCCGGAAAAGCAAACGTGATAGATGACGCGATCGAAAGGTAAGATCATATGCAAGCACGAAAAGCGATATTGTCAACGCAAAGCGCCCATTTTGTGTGACTTGCAAAGGATGGAGATAAAGTTAAAGACCTGTGGACGCATGTGATGATAGCGAGTATAAAGTAGAACCGACTTTAATCGATAAAGTTAAAGTCGCTTCAAGCTACTGCACACGAGTCGATGCGATGAGGAAGAAAGTGCAAGAAGGTGCTACGCCGGAAGCAAGAATCGATGAAGAAGGAATACTTCGAGTCAACCGCACTTTCAGGTTTCTAACTAACCCCGATTTAAAGTATAATATCGCCGATGGAGGCACACAACACACCATTTGCAATCCATCTCGGGAGTACCAAATGTATCATGATATTCGCCATACATTTTGGTGGAGCAATATGAAGAGAGAGAGATAGCGTTGTTTATCTCAAAGTGTCTAACTTGTCAACGAGTTAAAGCGGAGCATCAAGTACCAAAAGGTCCATTACAACCACTTGAAATTCCAGAATGGAAGTGGGAGCACATTACCATGGATTTCAAGCACGGCCTCCCTAAGGTTTCTCAAGGCATTGATGCGATTTGGGTATTGTTGATAGATTGACCAAGTCTCGCTCATTTCTTACCGACACGAGAAACTTATACACTTGAACGTCTTGCTCAGTATATACATAAACGAGATTTTAAGATCGCATGGTACGCCTAGTATCCATAGTTTCGATCGAGACCCAAGATTCACTTCACGATTTTGGGTTAGTTTGCAAAAAGCTATGGGCACAGAACTTCACGATTTAGCTTCGGCAGATATCATCCTCGAGCCAGATTTGACAAATGGAGAGGACTATTCAAACTCTCAAGATCTATTAAGACTTTGTGTCCTTGATTTCAAGGGAGTGGGACAAGTTCTTACCATGGTGGAGTTTTCCTCACAACAACAGCTTATCAAGCAAGTATTGGCATGGCTCCATTCAAGCGCCAGATGGAAGAAAGTGTCGATTCTCCAAAGATGTCGGGATGAGGTGGGTGAAGTCATAGGTTTGTAATATACATGAACGCAATCAAATTGCAAAATAAGCGAAGTGTAAAATCAGAGTTTAAAATTTTATACAAACCATATACCGGATCACCCTTTATGCACAATTATTAATTAAACGAAGAATAAGAAATTATGAAATCATACCTTGTAGAAACGAAGCTTCCTCGTGTACGAAGTTCACCTCCTAGTTCTCCGCTCAACTTGAATCCACCGGGTTTGGTTTCTTCCTTCGATCAACGTTAGCCACCCAAATGTTTGGCCTCTAGAGGTGATCCACCAAGAAATAATAATGATTCAAGAAGAAGGGATATCGCTCAACCCTAGTTTTTCCTATCTCTATGTAAAAAGGCGATGCATCTCCAACTTTTGAATCACGTATCATCGATATCCTCGATATAAGACTTCTCTTATAAAGATATCAAGTAACCCTATTAAAATAAGGTATTTTTAATTAAACTCTTTAATTAAATGGGCTCCTAATCTTATTAGGGATAATTAATTAAACTCCTTTAATTAATTTTCCTCCTAATCCTATTAGAATAAATGAGATTACTTATATTAATTTAATTCCTAAACTCTTTTAGAAATTAAAATAATAATAATTGTAATAATATTAATAAGACTCCTCTTATTAATTTATATTTAATATTTCTAAAATATTAAATAATAATATTAAGCTATTTAATTTATTCTATCACCATAGATTAAATTAAATATACATAACATATTATTACGATTATGCCATTAACTTCTTAAATAATTATTCTTCCTTTTTATGGTGTGACCCCTTTAGGTTCTCCATATTAAACCTGGCCAGAATAAATCAATTAGAATAATTCTAATCTTATTTAAATAAATAAATTAAACAATTAATTTATTTAAATAAATAATATTTATTCTACAATGGGATAAGCCTCCCTAGCGATCAACGACTTTCAATCCTTGTGGTGACACAACAAAACAATATTGTTCAATTTTCTTTATAAGCATCAATTGTGATAAATTAACATCTTAAATACTTAATACTTGCCTTGTGGTGACACAACAAACTCATATTAAATATTTAATACTCTATTAATTTTATCATGCTGGCTTAACGCTCGATATTCCAAATATCTTTGAACGCTTAGGACTTAATATAAAATTGAGGGTTTGTTATTAATTTGTCTCATCTTGTTTACTGCATGCATTTATATATATATATATATAAAATACGTAATATATTAATGAACACGAAGCATGTTTGCATAATATATAATATATATAAAGTATAAGCATGCACATATGTAATACTATATTCTACCCGGATTGATTATGGACTTTTATTCTAGTTTGGTTCACTAGAGCCACCAAGTGAACCAAAAGGTCAAAACTCTAGGGTGCAAGAAATAATATTTAAATATAACTATTACATTTAAACCCGGCTCAATTACAAACGGGTCTTCAAGTCATTCCTTGCTTCTTCGATCTCCAATTTTTCAAAAATTAATTCTAACTATTCCTATTACAAAACTATTTAAAATAAATAGAAACCTTGATCGCTAAGCCAAGGGAAGTACATGGGAGGGAGATAGAATTTACATTAAGAAAAAATTAGAGAAGACGAGGTACGCAGTAATCCCATTTAATAAAACCCATACATTCATGCATCCAACTAAAATAAAATCTAATCATATCGGGTCAATAGTCCATAATCAATCCCATTTATTATCATACACATCACCATACGATCAATAAATAACATTCATCTTATGAATAATAAACATTTAATATATATATTGATATCATTTAATGGGCAAATTTAGTTAAGATAAAATCTATTTTTGAATCAAAATAAACTCCTTTATTTTAATCCAAATTTAAATCAAAATAAAACTATTTTATTTTAATTTATCTAATTTTGAATAAAATAAACTATTTTATTTTAATCAAAATCTTTAATCAAAATAAACTCCTTTATTTTAATTAATTATGGAATCCAATTCCATGTAAAAAAATAAACTCCTTTATTTAAGGAAACATCGATTTTCTTTCCTATTCATAAATAAACTCCTTTATTTTGAATAATATGAAATCTTATTTCATATTTAAATAAACTCCTTTATTTAAGGAAACACGGATTTTCTTTCCTATTCACAAATAAACTCCTTTATTTTGAATAATATGAAATCTTATTTCATATTTAAATAAACTCCTTTATTTAAGGAAACACTTTGATTTTCTTTCCTATTCACAAATAAACTCCTTTGTTTTGAATAATATGAAATCTTATTTCATATCTAAATAAACACCTTTATTTAAGGAAATTAGGATTCTCTTTCCTATTCACAAATAAACTCTTTTATTTTGAATAATATGAAATCTTATTTCATATCTAAATAAACTCCTTTATTTAATGAAAGATGAAATTCAATTTCAACTCTAATTAGTTAAGCATGAAATTTAATTTTAATATTAAAATAAACTTTTAATTTTAAAATTAAAACAAACTTTTATTTTAAGAGTAAAATAAAATTTTATTTTAATTATAAAATTATTAAGAATTAATTATATTAAGCATTTTAAAATAAGCATTTAATATATATATATATATATATATATATATATATATATTAAATGCCACGTAATATAATTATGTAATCCTTTCAAATGAAATCCTCGTAACTTTGATTGTTATTAGCCATCCCGAGACATCCTCAAAAAAAAAAAAACCTAACACATTTTTTTTTATGTTCCTTCCTTTGGTATGCTTTAATTAATATGATTATAATAATACCAATTAATTATACACTTCAGTGCATAAAAAAAAAAAACGTATCTACGCCATGATAATAAAACCGTGAATAATATTTTTTTTTTTTTAATAAATTTTATACAATAAATTTTGTCCAATTAAATTGTTCTAATACACATATCAATATACATATCAAATTAAAATAATTAATAATTGCGTGATAAAGGTTTGGCTACGATGCCACCGTTAGTTTTGTAATATACTTGAACGCAATCAAATTGCAAAATAAAGCTAAGCGATCAAAAAATCGAGTTTAAAATTTTATACAAACCATATACCCGGATCACCCTTTATGCACAATTATTAATTAAACGAAGAATAAGAAATTATGAAATAATACCTCAGTAGAAACGAAGCTTCCTCGTGCACGAAGTTCACCTCCAACTTTCTCGCTCAACTTGAATCCACCGGTTTGGTTCCTTCCTTTCGATCAACTTTAGCCACCCAAATGTTTGGCCTCTAGAGGTGATCCACCAAGGAATAATAATGATTCAAGAAGAAGGGATATCGGCTCAACCCTAGTTTTCCTATCTCTATGTAAAAAGGCGCATTCTCCAACTTTTGAATTACAGATCATTGATATCCGATATAAGACTCTCTTATAAAGATATCAAGTAACCCTATTAAAATAAGGTATTTTTTAATTAAACTCCTTTTAATTAAATGGGCTCCTAATCTTATTAGGATAATTAATTAAACTCCTTTAATTAATTTTTTCCTCCTAATCCTATTAGAATAAATGAGAGTACTTATATTAAATTAATTCCTAAACTCTTTTAGAAATTAAAATAATAATAATTGTAATAATATTAATAAGACTCTCTTATTAATTTATATTTAATATTTCTAAAATATTAAATAATAATATTAAGCTATTTAATTTATTCTATCACCATAGATTAAATTAAATATACATAACATATTATTACAATTATGCCATTAACTTCTTAAATAATTATTCTTCCTTTTATGGTGTGACCCTTTAGGTTCTCCATATTAAACCTAATTGTGAATAAATCAATTAGAACAATTCTAATCTTATTTAAATAAATAAATTAAACAATTAATTTATTTAAATAAATAATATTTATTCTACAATAGGATAAGCCTCCCCCAATATCAACGACTTTCCAGATAATATAGATTTCAACATTAATCATTAAAGAACCTTTGAGTAAATAGTTATCGATAATTCAATCCTTCCACCATACAATGTCCCAATTAAAATAAGACATGGAATTATCACAAGTCTTATTTTATTTAATTATATGTATTTCGATCCTTAAATGCATTAACTCCAAATAATGCAAATTAGAAACTCCTTTCTAATTTCATTCCGCCGCCGCCAAGGACTATCGGGTTGTCATTTATCGAATCACATAGACATTTCTTCTTTATTGTAAGTGGTAGATTCTTTATCGATCATACATTATCTCCATGTACAACTTATTATACCCAAGCATACCCTTTGATATACCCTAAGGGTCTTAAAGAATAAGTCAAAGTATAACTCATCATACACAAGATACTATGATGATCTCAAGTCCAAGGATTACTTCAGTACTACTATCACTACAGAATTCCTATCGACAGCAAGTAAAACTCCATTAGGTATTCCTTAATGAGTCACGCTCAGTTGAACTTATTCTCTAATAAGCACCTACATACTTGCTTTTAGTGTTCCACACAAATGATCATGAGATCAATCATCCTCATCCAATGAGCAAGCAACGATGTACTCAATCTATCCGGATTCACTAATCCCCAATTTAGTATTCCAACGATTGGGAACTATTTTAGTTTTAAGCTTTCTAAGAATTTAGATCTCATTAGAATGATCATCATCATTATTCTAAAAGCATTGCTTAAAACTATGGGTTTATCACATATTATAAAACAAAGATCATGTAGATAATTAAAAGCCTTTAATAAATTAATATTTTTATTAATAAATGAATAAGATTGTTACAAAGTATATGCTTTATCATCAAACATGATTGGCTTCAGGTGCATATTACTTTCAATCTCCCACTGCACTAAAGCCAATCGCCATCAGTATCTTTATACTCTTCTTCTCTAAGTGACGATTATCCCGCCGTTGATAAGCTTTTAGTTAATGGATATGTAATGTTGTTCATGAGAGTCCACTATCTCTATAGTGATTTCCCATCTTTCAATGATTCTAATAATCAAATGAAAGTGCCACAACACATGTTTAGATCCAAGATGAGACTTAGAACTATTCCTAGTTCTCAGAATGAACTTTTAATCCAAACAATCAACTGCAGCCTTCATTTATAGCTATATACTTTATCTTTATCACTAAACCAAAGAACTCTTTTGTCGTTTGGAACCTTTCCAATTCATCGCATTCAATCGCTCAAGGTAACCTTTACCTTAAAGTGGATTTTTCTCGTCATCTTGGTCCGTCTAAAAAAACTTGAGTCCGTTAAGCCCTCTAGTTTTAATTAAGACCCACCATAAATTTTAATCACATCTTTAGTTTCGATTAAGCACTTTAAGATGTTTTTCATCGACTCATAGTGAACTTCTCCGTAATATGATCGATCAACATCGTGTCTCAGATATTTCATATGCATACATGATAGTCACCATGCGACCTCTCTTTTCGTGAGTCTGTGGGGACTATTAAGAGAGATACACTCCACGGCTCATCAACATGAGACATCTCGAGTTTGCCATGCTAAACGATTTTAGCATCAAATGAATATATTCGCTCGGGTTAAGTTGAGCATCCTTTAAATCTATCTATATAGATTTGCATCCCCAATAATGATACTCTTCCCAAATCATTCATGGAGGATTGTTTAGACAACTTTATCTTTATCGATTGTAGTATTAGTATGTCATTCCTTATCCGTAGTATATCAACATATAATATTAGGAATGTCACGACGCCCCACCATTCTAATCGTCCTTTTTATACACACTAGAACTCTTACCTTATCAGATGTAACTCGATCATCATCTTCTATGAGTGCAACACTTACTCATCATCATCATCATCCATGATGAATCCATACCTCCTAGGTATCTTCTGTATCTTCAGATTATTCCGCATTTATGATTTGGCCAGGTACAATAGTTCTATCTACAGTTCCTCTTATTCGACTTATGGTGTTTTGTGGATCTTGAACTCTTCAAGATCTATAATCCTCCCACTAGCCCCCTTCAATGATAAACACCTTTATCTTAGAAGGCAAGCGTGTTTCGTAACAAACACCTTTTGCTAAGTAGAATTATAGAACATATACCCTAAACTTACTTTTTAGGATGTCCCACAAATCGACACATGTCAAATCTTGTCCCAAGCTTATCCTTTGAAACCTTTTCACATAAGTCGACAACCCCTTATCTTAACATACTTAAGATTAGGAATCCTCCCGTCCATAACTTTTATGGAGTCTTGGGACCGGATTTTGAGGTTACCATTTTCAGAGATATGCAGCCATTTCTTAGGACATTATCCCGTAAGGATACCGGAATGTCGGTAAAATCATTATGGACCGCACTATGTCCAACAAGGTACGATTTTTCATTCAGATACATCAATCAATTATTACACAGATCGATGTGTCCATTATGAGAAAACCATTTGAGATGATCTAGAAACTTATTGCACAAGTATTTATTCCTTGATCTAATCAAAGAATCTTAATACTTTGCCAATTTGTTTCACTTTTGAATTCTTTGAACCTTTCAAATAATTCACACTTGTATTTCAAACAAATACACACATTCAACTCTTTGAATGATCATCTCCTTTTCTTATACTAATTTGTTCAATATGCAAAATTATTTTCATGTAAGTCAAGTATACAAAATTTATTAAGTAATATTCCAGCTTCTATACAAAACATTATTATTATAAATGTAACAACAATTGTTCTTAATTATAATACCAAAGATTTTATTGTTCAACAATTAAATAGAAATAATATTTTTAACAAGAATCTGGAATACAATAACAACTTATCGACTTAATAGATTTGCCAGTAGCATTGCTAAACTATAAGTTTCTATAGCTAAATGGCAACCTTTGCTTCATTTTCCACACATAGATTACTTATCTTTGTTTAACTTTCTACTTCTTGGTCCCTTCATAAATCTATATTTATGATAACCAAAGTTCAGATCCAATACCCAAGTAGAACCTCGACTTAAAGAAAATTTTATTTTAAATCATGAACAAATTTGTATTTATAACCAAACTTCACTAAGCTTCTTTCGTTAGCCTCTCGCAAGATACTTCTCGCAGCTTTCTTTCCAAAGGTCCAAAGCTTATTGTAAAGTGGAAGCAAACTCCTTTGCTATCCGTGACGCTTTTGTTCTTATTATCCTTTGTTTATGCCTTTCAATTTACCTTCTTTGAATCGTTCTTCTTTCGAAGATCCTTTGGCCCCTACCAGTAAGACATGGTCTTTCTTGGTTGGAAAGTGACTCTCAATATTTTTCAACAAGTTAAGCAAATCAGCAAAGCTGATATCTAGCTTGTTCATATGAAAAATTCATAACAATTGTGAAAGGAGTCCGGAGTGAGTGCAAGATCAAATCTTGGCTCAACTCTCCATCCATGATAAAACCGCTTGTCCTAATCGATCAATCAAATTGATTATGTTAAGAATTTTTTATCAGATTATAGTGCCATGGCCATTCTAGATCGGAAGAGCTCCTTAGATATCTCGATATCTATCGGCCCCATTTTCCTCACCATCAACTACTTGATGTGGTGAATATAGTAAGAGCATCCATAGTTTCACGTCGTCATCAAGCTCGTTACTCATGGATGCGAGCATGATGCATCGAGCTAATCATGCATCATCTCGCCACTTTCTAAAAGTAGCAATCTCTTCCTCAGAGGCATTGTTCGCAACCATTGCAGTGATAAGCGATATAAGGACATAAGATAGCTTTTCACTATGAGAACTATTCTCAAATTCCTTAACCAATCCATTTAATTCTTGGCCCGTTAATTTAGCATCTAATATGCTTCGCAAAGGATAGTAATTTTAGACATTGTAAAATTTTCAGAAATGAATTTGTAATTAACAACATTTTAACATACATTCTTTTATTAATTACCAAAATAAATTAGGTCTTGTTTTAAATTGATATCTCCCACTATTTTCTTCAAACTATATTACCTCACTTATATAGTTCGCAAAATCTAATTAAAGATTTGCTAGTGAGAATAAGGATCCCATTTCAAATGTATATAGCCTTGTGGTGTGACACAACAAACTATATATAAATAAATAGGTAGACAACTTTTGTCAATTACATCAACTATGCAACTCCTTTTCTTTTGCCTCTTAGATTATTTTGATCAAGTGGTGGCACATCCGAATCAAAATTATCCAAGTTAAGTCCCACCTAGCACTCCATATATTCAAAAAAAGAAAAATATCATCCTTGTGGTGACACAACAAAACAATATTATTCAATTTTCTTTATAAGCATCAAATGTGATAAATTAACATCTTAAATACTTAATACTTGCCTTGTGGTGACACAACAAACTCATATTAAATATTTAATACTCTATTAATTTTATCATGCTAGAAGGCGACGCTCGATATTCCAAATATCTTTGAACGCTTAGACTTAATATAAAATTGAGGGTTTGTTATTAATTTGTCTCATCTTGTTTAGCGCAAGCATGCATTATATATATATAAAATACGCCATTATATTAATGAACATGCGAAGCATGTTTGCATAATATATAATATATATAAAGTATAAGTATGCACATATAGAATACTATATTCTACCCGGATTGATTATGGACTTTTATTCTAGTTTGGTTCACTAGAGCCACCAAGTGAACCAAAAGGTCAAACCCTAGGGGTGCAAGAAATAATATTTAAATATAACTATTACATTTAAACCCTGCTCCATTACAAACGGTCTCTTCAAGCGCCCTCGCCCCTCGATCTCCAATTTTTCAAAAATTAATTTAACTATTCCTATTACAAAACTATTTAAAATAAATAGAAAACCCTCAGAAGACCCTCAAATTTTTTAAATAAAAAGGAATTTCCTTTATTTATTATTTTGAAATAGTAAGGGTTGATTTGATTAATGTGGATAGTTATGGTTAAATACGCAAATATTTCAAAATAAGCAAGTGGTTATAAAATATTCATTTTGCTTGGGAATATTTTGCTTGGTCGTGGAATATTCAGATCGCCAGAGAATATTCGTTTGGTCGTGGAATATTCAGATCGTTTGTGAATATTCAACGACAAAGCCATGCAAAATGGGCCCCATAACGGAAAGTTTATTGGATGAGGAAAATGACAAAGTTTGGGTGGTTATAAATAACTACAGTAGTTGTTACCGTTAAGATCGTTGAATACCCCGGTGGTTAAAATACAAGAATACGCGTGGTCACATAAAGAAGACACCAGATTGTGCATACAAGATTGTTGAATTATTGATTCGCACGTAAGATGGCACTACTCAATAATTTTCACAAGAGTTATCGCTCAATATTTTATTTTATTGATTCAATAATTGCATATTGGTATTTTATATTATCATTGCTTCAATAATTGTCACCGCACAAGATTTCCCATTATCGATCAATAATTCATATTATTTGAATAATATTATTAGATAACATTATTGGCAATGTCTAGAAAGTTCGCTCTAAGGAGAGGTTTGGTCACCTAATCATGCGCGCCAAGAAGGAGAGATCCTTATTCGAAAGCCCCTCTTCCCGGGAACTACGGTCATTATAAATGTGATTCTCGTAATATTATTTGTGAATAATTAATTATTGATTCATATGATAAGAAAATATTTATTTTATATGAATATAAATGATGGATTTATTTATGTGGTTATTAATGAAGGAATTAATGTTGAGGTGTTTTATCAAGATTTTATCTGGATCGAGGTATTAAAAATCAAATCGTGGGTTTTGAGATATATCATGGGGTTATAATTTTTAATCCCGACCGCTGGATCGTTGTAATTTTTGGATATGTTATACATACATAAGTTGAGTATATGTCCACAAATTTTGAACCGTTAAAAATGCACTAATGATTTGTTGTGAATTTTAAGAGGTGTCCGATTCTAAATTAGGTTTATAATTGATTTTGGTGGAAAATTCTAGAATTGAGGGCCCCACTTGTGGTTGGTGAAAAAATGTGCTGAATTTTATTTCAAATGTGGTGGGTGGCAATAGTAGTAGTGTAAAGCCATCGTGTAGCAGTCAAGTCCGCTTTTATGGCTAACATTTTCCTATAAATAGAGGGCTAAGTTAGAATTGAAAATCACACCGTAAACAAAGTTTTTCTCTTTTCTCTCTATATTATCGAGTGTATTTTGTGAGTATTTAGATACTTTGAGAGTTCATTGCTCAAGACAAGTTTCATTCAAAGATCACTTCCGACCTTTCCTTCCAAGCATCGATTCTTTCGAGGTAAGTGGATGTTATTTTCTTCTCAAATGATATTAATTCTTCAATATCATTATGTCAAATATTGGTTGGTACTTTTTATCAAATTTGGAACTTTTTCATGCTCTGGGTTACTATTCATGAGTTACTATTCACGAAGTTACTATTCATGAAGTTACTATTCACGAAGTTACTATTCACGCAGTACTATTCATGAAGCGTGAAGATTTTTTTTGTGGAATTTCTATCTTTGGGTGTTTGAGTTACTATTCACGATACTAAGACTATTCACGATACTATGACTATTCATTTAATATTTTAAGACTATTCACCTAAAAATGAAAATTTTTCTTTTCGCCTAAAATATCTATTCGGATACTAGCTTTGATCAGATCCATGTTTTGATCATTCTCGAATTTTACACCACTATGATTATTTTTGAGGTATTATCGACATGGATAAAACAAAGTACTAATCCTTAATCCTTAATCCTTGTCATTTTGTTTTCATCGGATTCGCTTCTTTAAAAATATTTTTCATCATCCTCGCCTTAAATGATGATATTATTGAATATCTTCGGCCTCAGTAAGTAAAGATGAATGAATTTCAAGAATATCTTTGGCCTCAGAAGTAAAGATGAGCATGTGTTTAAATGAATACGACCGATCGATGAATATCTTTGGCCTTTAGTGCAAAAGAGTGTGTTGAGATGAAGATGAAACGATGTGTTGAGATGAATATGAATACGATCGATGATGATATCTTTCGCCCAGTAGTGCAAAGATGAATATTTGATTTGAGATGAATATCGATTGATGTTACAGTGGATAAAATATTGATGATGGATCGTTAAATTCATAGATTATAAGAGATTTCATTCTCTACGTAACTCTTCTATGAATTATTATTTCGCCGCGAATATTGATCCAAACTTGTTGTCTATCAGTATTCTATCGATTTTTCCCTCGTTGGAGACTAACGATAATTTGTTGTATATTATCTTAGTCATAACATTCTTTATCGGGCTAGTTGAGCTCACCCTTTTCCTTGTTGTTCCATTTTTCTTCTCGTGAGGCGAGAATGTAGCTTAGTACTAGCTTGGGTAATGGAATGAAGGTTCTAGAGAGAGTTGTTTAGTAGTCCTCACCATTATTGTAAAATAATGTATCAATAAATGTGATGAGGATTTATTTGAGTATAAATATTGTCTAGAAGATAATATTTGTATTTAAACTCACGCTTTTATTGTTGTGATAATAAAGTTGTAGTTGTTTCGCACTCATGTATTTGGCACTCGTAATGGGTGGATGGTATACCTATTTTGGGGCGCACAGTTGGTATCGTAGCTTAGGATATGATCTCCCATGAGATCGGGAATAGAATCAGAGGGAGAGACGAGTAAATCCTTTCGCAAGTGTGTCCTACCTAAGCTTATTTGTTAGTTGGTCAAGATATAGGATATTATGTGATTGATTTCCTTAATTAACCCTTGTTTTATGACAAGAATTGAGAATGTCGATCGAGAATATTAATAGTGGTGTAAATGAGACCGTGGAGATGCCTCTGATTTTAACAACGAGGAGAACGTGCAACAGTCGGGCAATGTTCCTCATGTGAACAACACCAATCGAGCGTATGATGAACGAGGGATGTTTAATAGCTTTTTATAGCTCATGCAAAATCGCACGAGGAGACTCGTGCTCAAAATACATGTGAGGAAATGATAGTAATTACATGGGTGGTCACAACCAAGCAAAGCTCAAAGAGTTGGGACCACCGTAATTTAAGGGAAAGCCGATCCGATCACGGCGAAACATGGGTCAAGCAAATTACCAAGATATTCGATGTCTGGGATGCACGAAGGAATGTAAAGTTCCATTCGCTACTTTTATGTTAAAATGGGCGAGGCAGACATCGGTGGGAATCAGGAAGCGCACTCCATTCACCGCACTCAAAGATGTCATGGGAGACGTTTCAGAACAAATTCAATGACAAGTACTTCGAAAGTATTCGGCTATATGAAGGAAGTGGAGTTTATTAGATGGAGCAGTAATAACACGACGGTGTCCCAAAGACGAGGCGTAAGTTTGCGGAGTTATCCGTGTTTGACCTCATTTGGTGGAGAATGAGGAACGATGACGCGGATGTTTCGAGAGGTTTGAAACCTAAGATACGCCAAGATCTCATTTCTCATAAATTTTCTCTATTCAGATGTTGTCAAAATGTGGCTCGGGCTTGTTAGAGCGAGATAACGAGTACGCTCAACCGAGGGACCATAACCGTGGATCATACCAAAGATAAGTAGTCATCGTAATAACGATAACCGTGGTGGAGAAAGAAGAATACGGACAAAAGTGCAGAACCACTCGGTGGTAATCGTGGCCATGAAAATAGAAGAAAGCGAGTTGGGAGGAGATTTTAAAAGAGGAGATTCAACAACCACCATGTGAAGACGCCGCCAAGAGTAAATCGGGTTCCAAGGAGGAGAAAGACCACCTATCGATGTTATGTTACAAATGCGGAAAGAGGGACATATCACCCAAACCGCCCACAACAGCTTTAAGGTATGCTATAATTGTGGAAAAGAAGGACATATCGCCGAGATTGTACGATATCGAAACCTAGTGCAATGGAAATGGTGACTCAAAAGGATGTCCCGTAAAAGTCAAAGTCAACGATTCTCGGAAGAGCGCTTTGTCGTGGACCCATCAAATATGCGAGGAACCCGAACGGTTAGCACGGTTAGTTAATTATAAATTCTTGCAAGTTTATACCTTACTAGATACCTGGTTCTACCCATTCTTTTATCTCTTCGCTTATAGGCCAACGCTTGAACTTGACTACGGAGAAATTAGACTTTGACCTATTTATGGAGACTCCGCTAGAGAAACTTTCATTACATCCGTTGTTTAAAAAATCTTGTTTGATTCAAGTTGGCACCATTACCTTACCCGTTAACCTTATCTCTTTAAAGATACTTGCTTTTGGGATTGATTGGTTAACTACTCATCACGCCAAAATTGATTGCTTTTGTAAGGTGTTAGTTTTCATATTCTAAGCAAACTCGTTATTCAACTCAAGCAATCAAACCATTGTAGTCAAACATTTTCATATCAAGCCATGAATTCATTCGCTTATTACGGATGTCAAGTTTTCTTAGTCCATGTTATGGATTTGAATAAAGACACGCCGATTTGAATAATATTCTTGTTGTTATTGATTTTTCCCGACGTATTTTCAAGAATTTATGGCTTACTCCCAAAGATCGATATTAAATTTTGTATCGACTTTGAACCCAGACAAAACTCATTTCTAAAATCTCATATCGAATGGCTCCTATTGAACTTCGTGAGTTAAAATTCAACTATAGAACTTGGTACACGAGCCTTTATCTTGTGACTTCCTTTGTGGAATTCACAAGCAAGACTCTCGTAAGGGACGCCATATCGCAAGCGCGATAGTAAATCGATAGGTGTCATTGTGACGCATATCCAAGGTTGGGATATGAGTCACGCTTGAGAACAACCTAAGTTTCAGAATCTAAATGCGTAGTTTTCAGGCTTAGTTGGTTATTATCGAAGATACGTTGAAGGATATTCTCGAATCGCTATTCCATTAACGTAGCTAACTCGTAGAGATACAAAATTCGAATGGAGCAAGGAATGTGGGAAGAGCTTCAAGAACTCAAGAGGAGACTCATTTCAAAGACATGTGTTCACCATGCCATCCTCGAAAAGTTTAACGTGGTAGCCGACGTGTTGAAGTGTAAGATCGATACAAGTACGAAGTACGATGATGTCACAAAGACTAATTTCAGATAATATACAAATAATAGAGATGGAGATGAAAACTCTAGGTACCCACGTGATGATATACGAAAGTACGTGATGATATACGAGTATAATCGATTTTAATCGATAAAGTTAAAGTCGCTCAAGCTACACAACCGAGCCGATGAATTTGAAGAAGGAGGTGCAAGAAGTTGTTATTTTAAAAGCGAGAATCGGTGAGGTGAGGAAAGCTCAAACCTTCGATTTATTAATCCATTTGAAATTCTCGATCGAATAGGAACCGCGTGGCCTATAGACTCGCTTTTACCGCCAAGTATGACGACGCGTGTTCATAACATTTTTACGTATCGATGTTACGTAAATATGTGGACGAACCAACCACGTTATAGAGTTAGAACCGGACGAGATAGTCAAGACTTAACGATGAGGAGGTACCTGCCAAGATCTTGGATAGGAAGGAGCATGTCCACGCAAGAAAGGTCGTATACCACAAGTTAAAGTTTTGTGGAGGAATCATGCTATAGAGGAAATGACCGGGAATTGGAAATGGAAATGAAAGCGAGGTATCCTCATCTTTTCAAAACACTGTGTATCGCACGCCAATTTCGAGGACTTAAATTTCATAAGGAGGGAGGTCAGTAAGACCCAAATTTTTTAAATAAAAAGGAATTTCCTTTATTTATTATTTTGAAATAGTAAGGGTTGATTTGATTAATGTGGATAGTTAAGGGTTAAATACGCAAATATTTCAAAATAAGCAAGTGGTTATAAAATATTCATTTTTGTGGGGAATATTCGTTTGGTCGTGGAATATCTGCATCGCTTGTCGGAGAATATTCGTTTGGTCGTGGAATATTCGATCTTTGTCGGGGGAATATTCGCAACGACAGTAAAAAAACGTGTGGGCCCCATAACGGAAAGTGATTGGATGAGGAAAATGACAAAGTTTGGGTGGTTATAAATAACTGGCGTAGTTGTTATCAATTAAGATCATTGAATACCCGTGGTTAAAATACAAGAATACGCTGGGTCAGACAAAGAAGACACCAGACAGACAAGATTGTTGAATTATTGATTCGCACGTAAGATGGCACTACTCAATAATTTTCACAAGAGTTATCGCTCAATATTTTATTTTATTGATTCAATAATTGTCTGCGTTGGTATTTTATATTATCATTGTTTCAATAAATCACATCGCACAAGATTTTCCATTATCGATCAATAATTCATATTATTTGAATAATATTATTAGATAACATTATTGGCAATGTCTAGAAAGTTCGCCTAAGGAGAGGTTTGGTCACCTAATTGCGGCGCCAAGAAGTGAGAGATCCTTATTCGAAAGCCCCCTCTTTTTCCTCGGGAATGTACCGGTTGTCATTATAAATGTGATTCTCGTAATATTATTTGTGAATAATTAATTATTGATTCATATGATAAAGAAATATTTATTTTATATGAATATAAATGATGGATTTATTTATGTGGTTATTAATGAAGGAATTAATGTTGAGGTGTTTTATCAAGATTTTATCTGATTGAGGTATTAAAAATCAAATCGTGGGTTTTCAGATATATTATGGGGTTATAATTTTTAATCCGACCGTTGGATCGTTGTAATTTTTGGATATGTTATACATACATAAGTTGAGTATATGTCCACAAATTTTGAACCGTTAAAAATGCACGAATGATTTGTTGTGAATTTTAAGAGGTGTCTGATTCTAAATTAGGTTTATAATTGATTTTGGTGGAAAATTCTAGAATTGAGTGGGCCCCACTTGTGGTTGGTGAAAAATGTGCTGAATTTTATTTCAAATGTGGTGGGTGGCAATAGTAGTAGCAGTAAAGCCATCGTGTATGGTGTCAAGTCTCGCTTTCTACGGCTAACATTTTCCTATAAATAGAGGGCTAAGTTAGAATTGAAAATCACACCGTAAACAAAGTTTTCTCTTTCTCTCTATATTATTCGAGCGATTTTGTGAGTATTTAGATACTTTGAGAGTTGTCATTGTTCAAGATAAGTTTCATTCAAAGATCACTTCCGACCTTTCCTTCCAAGCAATCGATTCTTCGAGGTAAGTGGATGTTATTTTTTCTCAAATGATATTAATTCTTCAATATCATTATCTTGAAATATTGGTTGGTACTTTTATCAAATTTGGAACTTTTTCATGTCTGGGTTACTATTCATGAGTTACTATTCACGAAGTTACTATTCATGAGTTACTATTCACGAAGTTACTATTCACGAAAGTACTATTCACGTAAGCGTGAAGATATTTTTTGTGGAATTTCTATCTTTGGGTGTTTGAGTTACTATTCACGATATCAAGACTATTCACGATGATCTAGACTATTCACTTAATACAAGACTATTCACCTAAAAATGAAAATTTTTCTTTTCGCTCTAAAATATCTATTCTCGGATACTAGCTTTGATTGTATCCATGTTTTGATCATTCTTGAATTTTACACCACTATGATTATTTTTGAGGTATTATTGGACATGGATAAAACAAAGTACTAATCCTTAATCCTTAATCCTTGTCATTTTGTTTCATCGGATTCGCTTCTTTAAAATATTTTTCATCATCCTCGCCTTAAATGATGATATTATTGAATATCTTTGGCTCAGAGTGCAAAGATGAATGATTTCAAGAATATCTTTGCTCAGAAAAGTGCAAAGATGAGCATGTGTTTAAATGAATACGACCGATCGATGAATATCTTTGGCCTTTAGTGCAAAGATGAACAGTGTTGAGATGAATATGACCGATTGATGAATATCTTTGGCTCAGAAGATGCAAAGATGAATATTTGATTTGAGATTTGAGATGAATATTGATTGATGTTACAGGATAAAATATTGATGATGGATCGTTAAATTCATAGATTATAGTAGATTTCATTCTCTACGTAACTCTTCTATGAATTATTATTTCACCGCGAATATTGATCCGAAACTTGTTGTCTATCAGATTCTATCGATTTTTCCTCGTTGGAGACTAACGATAATTTGTTGTATATTATCTTAGTCATAACATTCTTTATCGGGCTAGTTGAGCTCACCCTTTTCCTTGTTGTTCCATTTTTCTTCTCGGGGAGGCGAGAATGTAGCGTAGTACTAGTGGGGGTATGGAATGAAGGTTCTAGAGAGAGTTGTTTAGTAGTCCTCACCATTATTGTAAAATAATGTATCAATAAATGTGATGAGGATTTATTTGAGTATAAATATTGTCTAGAAGATAATATTTGTATTTAAACTCACGCTTTTATTGTTGTGATAATAAAGTTGTAGTTGTTTTCGCACCATGTATTTGGCGACTCGAGAATGGGTGTTGTGTATACCTATTTTGGGGGCGCCACAACCTCAAATCGTGCCAAGGGAAATACATAGGAGGGAGATAGAATTTACATTAAGAAAAAATTAGAAGAAGAGGCACGCAGTAATGGACCCCATTTAATAAAACCCATACATTCATGCATCCAACTAAAATAAAATCCAATCATATCAATCAATAGTCCATAATCAATCCCATTTATTATCATATACATCACCATACGCATCAATAAATAACATTCATCTTATGAATAATAAACATTTAATATATATATTGATATCATTTAATGGGCAAATTTAGTTAGTATAAAATCTATTTTTGAATCAAAATAAACTCCTTTATTTTAATCCAAATTTAAATCAAAATAAAACTATTTTATTTTAATTTATCTAATTTTGAATAAAATAAACTATTTTATTTTAATCAAAATCTTTAATCAAAATAAACTCCTTTATTTTAATTAATTATGGAATCCAATTCCATGTAAAAAAATAAACTCCTTTATTTAAGGAAACACGATTTTCTTTCCTATTCACAAATAAACTCCTTTATTTTGAATAATATGAAATCTTATTTCATATTTAAATAAACTCCTTTATTTAAGAAAACACGGATTTTCTTTTTCCTATTCACAAATAAACTCCTTTATTTTGAATAATATGAAATCTTATTTCATATTTAAATAAACTCCTTTATTTAAGGAAACACGGATTTTCTTTCCTATTCACAAATAAACTCCTTTGTTTTGAATAATATGAAATCTTATTTCATATCTAAATAAACACCTTTATTTAAGGAAATTAGGATTCTCTTTTCCTATTCACAAATAAACTCTTTTATTTTGAATAATATGAAATCTTATTTCATATCTAAATAAACTCCTTTATTTAAGGAAAGATGAAATTCAATTTCAACTCTAATTAGTTAGCATGAAATTTAATTTTAATATTAAAATAAACTTTTAATTTTAAAATTAAAACAAACTTTTATTTTAAGAGTAAAATAAAATTTTATTTTAATTATAAAATTATTAAGAATTAATTATATTAAGCATTTTTAAAATAAGCATTTAATATATATATATATATATATATATATATATTAAATGCCACGTAATATAATTATGTAATCCTTTCAAATGAAATCCTGTAACTTTGATTGTTATTAGCCATCCTGAGACATCCTTGAAAAAGAAAAAAAACCGAACACATTTTTTTTTTATGTTCCTTCCTTTGGTATGCTTTAATTAATATGATTATATATAATACCAACGGAATTATACACTTCCGTGCATAAAAAAAAAAAAAAAAAACGTACCATGCCATGATAAAACCGTGAATAATATCGGCCTTTTTTTTTTTTTTTAATAAATTTTGTCCAATTAAATTGTTCTAAACACATATCAATATACATATCAAATTAAAATAATTAATAATTCGCATAAAGGTTTGGCTCTGATGCCACTGTTAGGTTTGTAATATACATGAACGCAATCAAATTGCAAAATAAGCGGAAGCGTGTAAAAATCAGAGTTTAAAATTTTATACAAACCATATACTCGGATCACCCTTTATGCACAATTATTAATTAAACGAAGAATAAGAAATTATGAAATCATACCTTGTAGAAACGAGCTTCCTCAGTACAAGTTCACCTCCCTGGGTTCTCGCGCTCAACTTGAATCCACCGGGTTTGGTTTCTTCCTTTGATCAACTTTAGCCACCCAAATGTTTGGCCTCTAGAGGTGATCCACCAAGGAATAATAATGATTCAAGAAGAAGGGATATTGGCTCAACCCTAGTTTTTCCTATCTCTATGTAAAAAGGCGTATTCTCCAACTTTTGAATTACAGATCATTGATATCCGATATAAGACTTCTCTTATAAAGATATCAAGTAACCCTATTAAAATAAGGTATTTTTAATTAAACTCTTTTAATTAAATGGGCTCCCTAATCTTATTAGGGATAATTAATTAAACTCCTTTAATTAATTTTCCTCCTAATCCTATTAGAATAAATGAGATTACTTATATTAAATTAATTCCTAAACTCTTTTAGAAATTAAAATAATAATAATTGTAATAATATTAATAAGACTCCTCTTATTAATTTATATTTAATATTTCTAAAATATTAAATAATAATATTAAGCTATTTAATTTATTCTATCACCATAGATTAAATTAAATATACATAACATATTATTACAATTATGCCATTAACTTCTTAAATAATTATTCTTCCTTTTATGGTGTGACCCTTTAGGTTCTCCATATTAAAACGGTTGTGAATAAATCAATTAGAACAATTCTAATCTTATTTAAATAAATAAATTAAACAATTAATTTATTTAAATAAATAATATTTATTCTACAATAGGGATAAGCTCTCCTAGCGATCAACGACTTTCCAGATAATATAGATTTCAACATTAATCATTAAAGAACCTTTGAGTAAATAGTTATCGTGACAATTCAATCCTTCCACCATACAATGTCCCAATTAAATAGAAGACATGGAATTATGTCAAGTCTTATTTTATTTAATTATATGTATTTCGATCCTTAAATGCACAACTCCAAATAATGCAAATTAGAAACTCCTTTCTAATTTCATTCGCTTTCGCCAAGGACTCTTTGGGTTGTCATTTATCGAATCACATAGACATTTCTTCTTTTATTAAGTGGTAGATTTCTTTATCGATCATACATTATCTCCATGTATAACTTATTATACCCAAGCATACCCTTTGATATACCCTAAGGGTCTTAAGGAATAAGTCAAAGTATAACTCATCATACACAAGATACTATGATGATCTCAAGTCCAAGGATTACTTGTCTTACTATCATCACTACAGAATTCTATCGACAGCAAGTAAAACTCCATTAGGTATTCCTTGGCGAGTCACGCTCAAAGTGAACTTATTCTCTAATAAGCACCTACATACTTGCTTTAGTGTCTCCACACAAATGATCATGAGATCAATCATCCTCATCCAATGAGCAAAGCAACGATGTATTCAATCTATCCGGATTCACTAATCCCCAATTTAGTAATCCAACGATTGGGAACTATTTTAGTTTTTAAGCTTTCTAAGAATTTAGATCTCATTAGAATGATCATCATCATTATTCTAAAAGCATTGCTTAAAACTATGGGTTTATCACATATTATAAAACAAAGATCATGTAGATAATTAAAAGCCTTTAATAAATTAATACTTTTTATTAATAAATGAATAAGATTGTTACAAAGTATATGCTTTATCATCAAACATGATTGGCTTGTGTGCATATTACTTTCGGAAGCAACGTTGTTGGGACCGGAGTTGGTACGTATGACTACGGAAAAGATTCAAACGATCCGAAACGACGTATAAAAACCTCACAAAATCAACAAAAGAGTTATGTTGATCTTCATCGAAAGGACGTGGAATTCGATATAGGAGATCATGTGTTGTTAAGAGTTGCTCCATGGAAAGGAGTTACAAGATTTAGAAAGAGAGGAAAACTTAATCCTCGATTCATCGGTCCATTTTTAATCCTCGATCGAGTAGGAACTATGGCCTATAGACTCGCTCTACCGCCAAATATGTCTCGTGTTCATAACGTTTTTCACATATCCATGTTACGTAAATATGTGAAAGACCCGAACCATATTATTGAGTTAGAACCGGACGAAATAGCGGAAGATTTGACGTATGAAGAGGTTCCTGTTCAAATTTTGGATAAGAAGGAACATATTCTACGCTCCAAGGTTATACCTCAAGTCAAAGTTTTGTGGAGGAACCATGATGTTGAGGAAATGACTTGGGAGTTAGAATCTGAAATGAAATCAAGGTATCCTTACCTCTTCGACATACCAGGTACGTACCCTAATTTCGAGGGCGAAATTTCATAAGAAGGGGAGGTTGTAAGACCCCAACTTTTATAAATAAAGATGAATTTTCTATAAATATTATTTTTGAATATTATAGAATAAATTTGATATAATGTTATAGTTGTGGGTAATATTTATAAATTTTGCAAAGTAAGCAAGTTGTTATAAAATATTCGTTTGGTCGGGGAATATTCTTTTTGTTAGGGAATATTCGCATAACGGCTCAATCATTAGTGGACCCCAACAGAATTTTTGTCGGATCGAGAAAATGACAAAAATATTTTATAAAAATAACTACGGAGGTATTCTACCGTTAAAAGCGTTGAACTACGAAATTGGTAAAAAATACGATGTCTGGCGTGGTTGCATAGTAGCGCACGGTATTGATTATTGATGCTTACGTGAGAAGTCACTCAACTATGCTTCAATTATTGCTACATGATAATTCTTTGCATCATATCTCTTATATTATTGATTCAATTATTGTCACAAGTATCATACGTATAATATATTATATTATTAATTGAGACGACAAGTTATAAATGATTAATAATTGTTGAAAGATTAAAAATCATTGATTAAAAATAAAATGATTTGTGGTAATATTTATTCAATCCTTAATGTATATAAAGAGTCTATTATGAGGCGTTTGTGGTAAGTTTGATTATTTTATGGGGGCCCATATGTCATCATCTAAGAGTCTCTTCGTCGATATAGTAATTACCTTTGTGAATAGTAATTACCTTCGTCGATAGTATTTACCTTCGTCAATAGTAATTACCTTCGTCGATAGTAATTACCCTTGTGAATATAGTAATTACCTTCATCGATAGTAATTACCTTTACCAGACGTCAAACCACTTGTTGTTTCACATTCTGAGCGTCAAACCACTTGTCGTTTCACATTCTGAACGCCGAACCACTTGTCGTTTTTACATTCTGTGCGTCGAACCACTTGTCGTTTACATTCTGATGCGTCGAACCACTTTTCTTTTCACATCACCGCGATTCGTCGAGCCACTTGCCTTTTCACATGGTAGGTCTTAAGCTAGAAATCTTCTATAAATAGAGGCCTAGTGCTTCTTTATTTTTCACGAATTCATTCAAACTATAGAGAGAGAAAGTATAGAGAGAATAAGAGAGAAGAAGAAGAGTATTTTGTTACTTACCACTCTGCGAGTATTCAATCTCCTACTAAAAGTAAAGGGTGTTATTCTTTCTTATTCATGAAGAGAAGCTGTTGTTATTCCATTGCTTATTATTACATTGGAATAACTTTTGTATCATGATTTACCCTATACTTGGTGACATTCTTCTATTATACATTGGAACATCACATGCATGTATTTTACCACAGGACTGGTTCCGTCTTTATTATTATTACATTTGGAACATCACATGCGTGTGTTTTACAGGACTGGTTAAAATCTTTATTATTACTGTTGGAATATCACATGCGTGTGTTTTACATGGGACTGGTTTCGTCTTTATCATTACATTTGGAATATCCTATACGTGTGTTTTACAGGATGCAGTTCCATCTTTATTATTACGTTGGAACATCACAGCCGATTGTGAATTTCACGACACCGTTCCGTTATTATTATTCTGTTGGAATAACTTTGTACATGCAATACCGCATGCATGGTGATTTCTTTTGTTATTCCATTCTTTATTATACCCGGTTGGTTAAAACATTGACTTTATACTCCATGAAATTAGTAGAATATCCTTGATATTTGCGTTTCATCGATATCTTTTCATGAAAATATTCTTACGATCATTCTTGAATTTTACTCTACACAAAGCAAGATCATGTTGACAATTTGGACGTTAAAAATTCTGGATAAAATAATTCTTGAACTTGTTTTATTGAATTCTTATATCATTGTCATCATCCTCATGTTTATATTTATTTTTTAAAGTCAATACATGGCTGTAGTGCGTAGATGGACTTGGTATGATTATGACGAAAGCTATTATTGTAATCATGGTAGTAATGTTACAAATGATGTGGTAAAAATCCTCGATTGGTAGTAGTGCATTGATGGATGAGTTGTTGGCATGATCATGACCATTAATGAATACACAACTATTCTTGGCTCGTAGTGCATGAATAATTGTGGTCGTGATACTAAAGAATATCCTTGGCCGTAGTGCAGGGGTGATTCGATGATGTGAATTATTTATTAAAGTCGAGTCTCGGCTATATGATGATGAAAAACCTTTTAAATCATAAAAGATAGTAGATTTTATTTTCTATTTGACTCTTTTAATGGATTGCTTGTTCCGCTGCAGTTAAACTTGATGTTTATTATATTTTATCAGTTTAACACTGTTGAAGGCTAATGATAATTTATTCTGCATTATCTTAGTCATAATATTTCTTCTTGGGCTAGTTGAGCTCACCCTTTCTTTCACTTTATTCTCTTGTGAAATGATAACATAAATGGGACGAGTCTGGGAGCGGAGTAATGGTCCGAGAGGATAGCATTAGTAGTCCTCACTATTACGTGAAATAGTGTGATAATAATTGTAATGAGGACTCCTTTTGAGTTTGTATAATATCTAGTAGATAATATTTGTATTCAAACTCACGTTTATGTCGTATTGTATACGCGGCAGTTATATTAGTAAGTTGTATTTAAATTACATACCATATATCGACTACCCAAGATGGGTGATGTATACCTAATTTTGGGAGCTATGTGAACAAGCAATCCATTAAAAGAGTCAAGTAGAAAATAAAATCTACTATCTTTTATGATTTAAAAGGTTTTTCATCACTATTATATTTGAGACTCAAACTTTAATAAATAATCCACATCATCGAATCACCCTCGCACTACTGCCAAGGATATTCTTTAAGATCACGACCACAATTATTCACGCACTACGGGCCAAGAATAGTTGTGTATTCATTAATGGTCATGATCATGCCAACAATCGCCCATCAATGCACTACTACGCTAATCGAGGATTTTTACCACATCATTTGTAACATTACTACCATGATTACATAATTAATAGTCTCGGTCATAATCATACCAAGTCCATCTATGCACTACGAGCCACGGATGACTTTAAAAAATATAAACATGAGGATGATGACAATGATATAAGAATTCAATAAAACAAGTTCAAGAATTATTTTATCCAGAATTTTAACGTCCAAATTGTCAACACGACATTGTTTTGTAGAGTAAAATTCAAGAATGATCGTAAGAATATTTTCATGAAAAGATATTGGATGAAACGCAAATATCAAGGATATTCTACTAATTTCATGGAGTATAGAAGTCAATGTTTTAACCAATTGGGTATAATAAAGAATGGAATAACAAAAGAAATCACCATGCATGCGCAGATTGCAGATGTATAAAGTTATTCCAATGTAATAATAATAGCGGAACCAAAGTCGTGAAATTCACACAATTTATGTGATGTTCCAAAGAATAATAAAGATAGAACCGGATCGGTGTAAAACACACGTATAGGATATTCCAACAGAATGAT
The DNA here is from genome assembly GCA_020205615.1 of Panax quinquefolius. NCBI lineage: Eukaryota > Viridiplantae > Streptophyta > Magnoliopsida > Apiales > Araliaceae > Panax > Panax quinquefolius. The sequence continues at coordinate 9,689,798 of CM035162.1, read as the reverse complement.
AAAGAGCGGAACCAGTCCTGTAAAACACATGCATGTGATATTCCAACAGAATAATAAAGATTTTAACCAGTCCGGTGTAAAAACACATGCATGGATGTTCCAATGTAATAATAATAAAGATTTTAACCAGTGGGTGTAAAATACATGCATGTGATGTTCCAATGTAATAATAGAAGAATGTCACCAAGTATAGGGTAAACCACTTATACAAAGTTATTCCAATGTAATAATAAGCAATGGAATAACATGCAGTTCTCTTCATGAATAAGAAAGAATAACACCCCTTACTTTTTAGTAGGAGATTGAATACCTTTAAAGAGTGTAGTAACAAAATACTCTTCTTCTTCTCTCTTATTCTCTCTATACTTTCTCTCTATAGCTCGAATGAATTCGTGAAAATAATGAAGCACTAGCCTCTATTTATAGAAGATTTCTAGCTTAAGACCGCCATATGAAAAAGGCAAGTGGCTTCGACAATCGGTGATGTGAAAAGATTAGTGGTTCGACGCTCAGAATGTGAAACGACAAGTGGTTCTGGACGCTTATGTAATGTGAAACGACAAGTGGTTCGACGCCTGTAATGTGAAACGACAAGTGGTTCGATGCCTGGTAAAGGTAATTACTATTGACGAAGGTAATTACTATTGACGAAGGTAATTACTATTGACGAAGAGACTTTTAGATGACGACATATGGGCCCCCCCATAAAATAATCAAACTTACCACAAATGTCTCATAACAGACTCTTTATATACATCAAGGATTGAATAAATATTACCACAAATCATTTTATTTTTAATCAACACATATTTAATCTTTCAACAATTATTAATCATTTATAACTTGTCTTCTCAATTATTGATTTAACACTATAACATATTATACTGGATGATATCGTGACAATAATTGAATCAATAATATAAGAGATATGATGCGTTAATTATTGTAGTAATAATTGAGCATAACCGAGTGACTTCTCACGTAAAGATCAATAATCAATATCGTGTGGTATTATACAACTAAGCAGACATCGTACTTTTACTAACGGATAGTTCAACGGCTTTTAACGGTAACACCTCCGCCAAGTTATTTTTATAAAAGATAATTTTGTCGTTTTTAACTACGACAATACTTCCGCCAGGGGTCCATTAATGATTGAGCCGTCGCATTTAATATTCCCCACAAAAAGAATATTCCCCACCAAACGAATATTTTATAACAACTTGCTTACTTTGCAAAATTTATAAATATTACCCACAACTATAACATTATATCAAATTTGTTCCATAATATTCAAAAATAATATTTATAGAAAATTCATCTTTATTTATAAAAGTTGGGGTCTTACATGTAGAGCTCTTTCATAGGGTACACTCTGCCAAAATCATTTAGACAGTGTGATATTAGATTGATAATTATTATTTTTTGTCATCATATTAATAGATTGAAATTAATGTTTAGTGGTCTGAATGATTTATTTTTGAATATAAACTTGCAAAGCCATTAGTTGAGCTAATTGATTTGTTTCTGTGATAAGGTTAATCCTAATACTTCAAATTGAGTAACTCCTATTTTCTTTTAATTGAGCTACTTATTTACTCCATATGGATCTGAACTATTTTATTTATGATGTCCATTAGAATGATCTTGCCTGAAAATCTTGCGATTGACGCATCAATATTGGTAAATATTATTTGTATTCTTGAATTGCCCAGAAAAATTGAATCTTCTGTTTTGGTTCCATTATTTATGATTTAGCTTGGTGTTGGGCATTTAAGGATCACAAAGCCTTGGTTGCAGAAGCATATAAAGATTTTATATTTATCAGTGTAGTAGTGATTATGGTACCGAAACAAAGCCTTGGTTGCAGAATTCTCTTTCCAACTATGGTGCAAAGTGTCAATCTTTTTTTAAGGTATATCTCTTTATGTTATCCATTTTAATTCAATAACCCTTCCTCTGCTCTTCATATGGGCGTGCCCACGTTAGATTAAAAACCCTAACACCAGATTCGTTTTTATTATATATCCATCATGTTATCAATTTTGTTGTATTCCCTTTAATTTCAATATCAATCATAAAAAAATTCTTTGCTTTAATTCGCGGAAGGGCCATGTTTTGTCGAAATTGTTAGTAAGTTCCATTCCTCCCCCTCTTTTTTATATAATTGGTTATGCTTCTTTTGTGATGATTCCATCGGGATTCTCTTTAGAAATGTATGAATGTTATATGGTTTGAAATTAGTTGTATGTAGGTATTATCTTCCTTTTTCTTATTAGAAAATTTCATTTTTAAACTTAATTAATTTTGGGCTTAACTAAGTTAAAATTGATTCAAATTATCATGTTGAAATGGAATATATCTATATTATGATATTTTGGTGTTAATTTATAGCAGGCATAGTTTATGGTGGATATGAAATGTGATGGGTGTGTTTCCGCCGTCAAGAATAAGGTTCAAACCGTTAATGGTGGGTGGCAATTTTCACATTAGTTAGTTAAAAATTGATCAATGATTGTGATCTTGTGCTATATAGTGTCCGTAAATGATCTTTCTAAGTAATCAAGTGGTTATGGTTCTTGGGTCATCTCATGTTCGTTAGTCTACGATAAAATTTATTTTTTTCAAACCTTACATGAATCATATTAATTTTGAATTTTAGAATTTTTGGAGTTGGCTTTATAAAGTCAAGGATGGGGTTTTTTTTGGAATAAATGCGGTAGTGTTTGCATCAGATGAAAAGTTCCCCAAAATCCATAAATGCATAGTTATACACATTATCTCTTGAACTAAGTTTAATTTGAAATTTGATGAGGTTGATAGTAGTGGGACAAACCATTGATCAAATTGTTGACTTGACAAAATATGAGTTGGGCAAAAAAATTAGTCAAAGTTTTCAGAATCTGAAATTTCTCTAGATGCAAGTGGATCCCTCACTGTATACATGTTATCTGAATATGTGTGTAATATTTGGTCCATTAATAGTTAAATCAAATGCCATATATCTAAAAGGAAGCAAGGACTCTTAAATATGAGTTCAAGATTCTATTTTTATGCATGCACTTCTTTATATATACTTTGTTAATAAATGTTAGGATAAAAGGTGAACTCTCTTTCTAGAAGTAGATTTTTTTTGTCGATGGGCTGAAAAGTTGTGTGAAATTAGATTTCATTAAAGTAGTTGAATATTTGTACTTTAGACTGAGAATAATTTGAAGATGTACAAGTAACTTTATGTGCACTACTTTTGAGTTTTGATGCCTAAGTTTGTTGGTCTACAAAGAGAAAACTACGCCCTCTGCACTGAAATTAGAGTCCAGGTGAAAATCAAAGTATCTAATTTGTGATATTTGAACTGATATCAGCAGTGTATTTGGTGCTAAAACTTTCATTTCAACATCTTTTACACACAATAGTATCAAAATTATTATCATAAGAAAGTATATGAATATAATATCAAAGTCAACTTATTTGATTTCAAAATATAGTTGCTTCAATTTTTCTTGATTCGACTACTTTTTCTTTTGTTTAGTTTTGATTATGTATTATGCAATCAATATTGTAAGTGAGTTCATTGAATTTACATTGTTGGCATAGATGATGCATAATCAAGGATAGGGAATTACATATTTTATTTTTCCTAATTCAAATGATTTTTCTCACAAGTTTATTATTTAATCTTTTAGTTTAAATTAATAATGTGCTTATGGTGTGT
>CM035162.1:9511083-9678583 GCA_020205615.1 Panax quinquefolius | reverse complement strand
AATTTAACACAAAACTCACATCAATCAATTAACTTAGTGACATAGTCGGCAATGAGAATTATATCAAGCATAGAACCAAAGTTCTTTCTGCCAAACATGTCAAATTCACCATCAAATCATAGAACAGTGAGACACATAAAATAGTTTTAGTTTATAATAAAGAAATGATGCTTTAAAACTAAAATATACGCTATATAAAACAACAGAGACCATATATTCGATAACAAGCAAGAATGTTTATCTAGTTCCCCAAAAATTAAAAGTATATACTGGAGATAGAATGAAATTATATCTTATATATTGCAGGGAGGACTTATAGAATATAATCCTAACTGTACCTAATTTGAAAAATAATTTTTTAGACTATTACTACTATAGCATAGACATTAACCAATGCATCAAGTACTCGAACCAACGAATCTTGCTCCTCAGCTATAAGCTCCTCCAGTAACGCATCAAATAAATCCAAAATTCCAAAACTCAAATGCTTAATTTTTGACTCTATAACCTCTAACCATCTTATTTACTAGAGATAATATATACATACACACATGGTGCGATTTCAGTTTTATGCGTGCGATTTTGGCAAGTAACCAAATCAGAACCGTAAATTTGGTTATTCAACTCATCTAAAATCGTCACATACGCCGGAACCGTTGGTGCAATTTTAGTTGGTGCAGTTCGTGCGATTTTTTGTGCGGTTTCGATTCCAATTTAATTACTTGCTCATCTCTAGTCTTGATTTTCGCCCAAGACATTGTGGTCAGGTAAGATATACAACAATACTACTATCACATATAAAAATGTTATATAATGCTCACATACACACACATGCATACAGGGGTCACACCTGACATGTGGAGCCCAAAGTATGCATGTGTGTGTATGCGTGTGAGCATTAAGACCCCAACTTATTATAAATAAAATCGAATTTCCTATAATTATATTTGTGAATAATAAGGTATTAATTTGATATAATTCTCTAGTTATGGGTGAAATGTGCAAATTTTGCAAAATATGCAAGTGGTTATAAAATAATCATTGTTGTGGGAATATTCGTTTGGTGCGTGGAATATTCTTGTTGTCGGAGAATATTAAATGCATTTGAGCGGTGGCGATCATTTGTGGGCCCCATAATAGAATAGCTGTCGGATGAAAAAGCGACAAGTTTGAGTTTTTATAAATAACGGCGTAGTTATTCACAATTAACTTTGTTGGAATACCCGGTGGTTAAAATACGATGTCTGGCGTGGATGCTGCAGTATTGATGAATTATTGATCCTTACGTGAGAAGGCCTTTACTCGATAATTATTACGATAATTCTTGTTAAATATTTTATTTTATTGATTGATAATTCTTTGCGTTGATATTTTATATTATTGTTGTTTGATAATTGTCCTTTTGAGTATTTCCCATTATCGGATCGATAATTCATATTATTTGAATAATATTATTAGATAGCATTATTAGCGATGTCTAGAAAGTTACATCGAGGAGAGGTTTGGTCACTAATTGCGGCGCCCGATAAGGAGAAATTCTTATTGGAAAGCCCCTCTTTCACGAGGAGCGGCTTTGGTTGTCATAAATGTGATTACGTAATATTATTTGTGAATAATTAATTATTGATTCATATGATAAGGAAATATTTATTTTATGTGGATATAAATGTTGGATATATTTATTGTGGTTAAAAATGAAGGAGTTAATGTTGAGGTGTTTTATCGATTATTTTTGTCGGAATGAAGGTATTAAAAATTAAACTAGTGTTTTTGAGATATATTGTGTGAGTTATAATTTTTAATCAAATAGTTGGATCGTTGTAATTTTTGGATATATATTATACATATATAAGTTGAGTATATGTCCACAAATTTTGAGCAGTTAAAAATGAGCGTATGATTTGTTATGAATTTTAAGAGGTGGTTGATCGGAAATTAGGTTTATAAATGATTTTGGTGGAAAATTCTAAAATTGAGTGGGCCCCACTTGTGGTTGGTGAAGAAATGTCTTTGAATTTATTTCAAATGTGGTGGGTGGGAATAGTAGCGAGTAAAGCCATCGGGTTCTTGGTCGAAGTCTACTAACATTTTCCTATAAATAGAGGCTAAGTTAGAATTGAAAATCACACAGAAACAAGTTTTCTCTTTTTCTCTCTAGATTATTGAGTGTATTTTGTGAGTATTTAGATATTTTGTGAGTTCTATTCATCGGTGCAAGTTTTCTTGACCTTATCAGATATTAGTCGGAAATCTTGATATTTTGAGGTAAGGATGTTATTTTCTTCTTAAATGATATTATTTCTTGATATCATTATCTTAGAAATATTGGTATGAACTTTTTATCAAATTTGGAACTTTTTTTGTGTCGGGTTCTTATTCATTATCTGACCTTTATTCACGAATCTGACCTTATTCATAGAAAAAATGAAATTTTCTTCTTTTTGTCCAAGATATCTATTATGGTTACTATCTTTGATTGTATCCGTGTTTTGATCTTTATTTTTGAATTTTACGCTTCAAAATTGGTATTTATGAAGTATTATTGATCTTGGATAAAACATTATCTGAATCCCTACTATTTGTCTTTCCGTTTCTTTGGATTCGTTTTCTTTAAAATATTTTTCATCATCCTCGGTCCTAAATGATGATATTACTAAATATCTTTGCTTTTGTAGTGCAAAGATAAATGATTAAGCGATGAATATCTTTGGCGTAGTGCGAAGATGAGCAGTGTTGAGATGAACATGACCATTTGGTGATCAAATGAATATCTTTGGCTGTAGTGCAAAGATGAATATTTGATTAAAGATGTATATTGATTGTTATTCTGGGGATAAAATATTGATGATGGACTTTTAAATCTTAGAAGATAGTAGAACTTCATTCTCTCTTGACTCTTTAATGGATTGTTATTTTCATTGCGGTTGTTGATCTAAAACTTGTTGGCTATTATATTTTATCAGATTTTTTTCCTGTTGAAGACTAATGATAATTTGTTGTATATTATCTTAGTCGTAATATTCTTTTCTTGGGCTAGTTGAGCTCACCCTTTTCCTTTTTGTTCCATTTTTTCTCGGGAGGTGAGAACATAGCGAGGAACTAGTCGGGAGTATGGAGTGATGGTTCTAGAAAGATGTTTTAGCAGTCCTCCTTATTTATGTAAAATAGTGTTTGAATAATTATAATGAGGACTTATTTGAGTGTGGATATTATCAGAAGACAATATTTGTATTTAAACTCACGGTATGTGTTGTCGTATTTTGCACGACAATTGTATTATTGAAGTTGTAGTTTGCTTTATTACCATGTATTTGGCGACTTTCGGAATGGGTGTTGTATACCTATTTTGGGGGCGTCGCGAGTTAGTATCAAAGCTTAGGGATATGGTCTCTGGCGGAGATCGGGGAATAGAACTAGGAGGAGAGATGAGTAAATCCTTATTTAGTGTGTGTCTCTTATCTAAAGCTTATTTGTTGGTCGGTCGTAATATAGGGATATTATGTGATATGTTAATTTGTTTAATTAACCCTTGTTTTATGGCGATGTATTTAAGAATGGCATTTGAGAAGCGTTAATGATGGAGTGTATGAGGTGTGGAACAACCTTTAATTCTACAAACCAGGAGAAGCGTCTGCAGCAGGAAGGCAATATTCCTCATAAACAAAAACACTAGAGCAAATGATGAATGATGGAATGTTTAGGAGCTTTTTGCGATTTCATGCAAAATCGAGGCGAGGAGACTCGTGCACAAAATATGGGTGGAAATGATAGCAATGCATGGCGACTTATCACGACCAAGCGATTCAAGAGTTGGGACCACGAATTTAAGGAAAGCGGATCGATCAATCGCGGAAGCGTGGGTCGAAACAAATTACCAAGATATTCGATGTCTTGGGATGCGCGGGAACGAAGGTTCCATTCGCCACCTTTATGTTCAGCGGTGAGGTGACTCTTGGTGGGAATGCGTGAAGCGTACTGACCCCGGCCGGTACCGCTTTTCGGCATGTCTTGGGGAAGCGTTTTGAAACTATTGATGACAAGTACTTTCACGAAAGTATTAAATCGTATGAAGGAGGTTATTATCGGTGGAACAAAACAACATGGCGGTGTCGGTCTGGAAGAAGTTTGCGAGTTATCGGTTTGCACCTCATTTGGTGAAAATGAGCGAATGACGAGGATGTTTCGAGAGGTCTAAAAAGCGAGAGATTGAGCGATATCTTATATCTCGTAAATTTTCTTTATATTAGGATGTTGTAAAGCGAGGGCTCAATTATTATTAGGCGAGATAATGAGTATATTCAATGAGGGGACCCACGAGGGTCATCTGGGGTGGCGGTGATCATCGAGGCGATGATAACCAACGAGGGAGGAAAAATACGAACAAAAGCGGTAACCACACTCGGGTGGTCGTCGTGGCCGTGATAATAGGAGAGGTGAGTCAGTGGAAATTTCGAGAAAGGAGATTCAATGATGGCGGGAAGACATCGGATGACACCGGCACAACAACAAATTCTAGGGGAGAGAGAGCGGCCCTTAGTTAGATGTTACAAATGCGGAAAGAGGACATATCATTGGCTTGTCACTGACAATCAAGGTATATTCTAATTGTGGAAAGGAAGGCCACATAGCTTCGGGATTGTTCTGTAGCAAAACCAAGTTCAAGCGGGGATGGTGACTCAAAAGTACATCCGGATAAGTCGAAATCGGTGGTTCTGGAAGAAGCGTTTGTCGTGGTGGCCAAAAAAGTGAGGAACGAGACGAGGTGATTCTGGGTAAGCTAATCTTGAACTCTTGCGAAGTTTATACCTTACTGAATCTGGGTTCTACCCATTCTTTTATCTCTCTGCTTGTGCTCAGCGTTTAAACTTGACTCAGGAGAAATTGGACTTTGACTTATCTGTTGAAACTCAGTTGGGTGAAACCTTACCGTTACATCTATAGTTTATAAATCTTGCATGATCAAGTTGGCACTATCACATTACTGTTGATCTTATATCTTTAAAGATACTTGCTTTTGATGTGATTTTAGGAATTGATTGGTTAACCACTCATCGTACCAAAATTGATTGTTTTTCGTAAGGTTGTTAGTTTTCATATTCTAACTTGACTTTGTCATACAATTCAAACAACTAAACCACTAAAAATCGATCATTTATCATATCAAGCCATAAAAGCTATTCGTTTATTGAAAAGCGGATGTCAAGCTTTCTTAGCCCATGTTATGGATTTGAACAAAAACAAGTCGATTTGAATAATATTTACATTGTTAGAGAATTTTACGATGTATTTCTGAAGAACTTCCGGTCTACCCCGAGCGTGATGTTGAATTCTTTATTGACCTTGGTAGGGTACAAAACCCATTTCTAAAACCCCATATCGAATGGCTCTATTGAACTTGAGGAGTTAAAAGTCCAACTCTGAGGAATTGTTAGACATAGGTTTCATTCGTCTAGTACATCTCCTTGGGGTGCTCTGTTTTATTAAGTAAAAAAAGAAAAAGCGGGAGTATCGACTTTGTATTGACTCTGAGAATTAAACCATGTCACCATCGAGAATAGGTGTCCATTACCTCGCATTGATGACTGTTCGACCCGATTCAAGAAGCACAATTCTTTTCAAAGATCGATCTTAGATTACTGGATATCATCAATTTGAAGATTAAAAGCGAGGATATTCAAAAGGCGCCTTGAGAACTTCGATGCGGGCATTATGAATTCTTAGTCGTGTCTTTTGGATTGACTAATGCTCTCTTTGCTTTCATGGATATGATGAGCAGGTGTATTGAGGAATATTTGGATCGGTTTGTTGTTGTCTTTATTGATGACATCATCCTCATCTATTCAAAAGCCGTGAAGATCATGAGCACCATTTGAAATTTGATACTTGAAAGGCCCGTGAAAACAAACTTTATGCCAAAAGTTGAAGAAATCGAGTTACGGCTTGAGGAAGTAGCATTCCTTGGCGCGTGGTGTCAAAACATGGAGTGTCTCATTGACCCGTGAAGATTGAAGCGATCAAAGTTGGGAAGCAACCAAAGTCGGTGGCCAAAGTGCGTAGCTTTTACAGGCTTATTTGGTTATTATCGGAGATTCGTGGAAGGATTTTCTCGAATCGCTACTCAGATTAACTTTCAGTTGACTCGGAAAAGATACAAAATTTGTATATGGGCGAGGAATGCGAGAAGAGTTTCAAGAGCTCGAGGAGACTCATTTCGGCACTTTTACAGCGATACCATACGGTACGGATGGATTTGTTATATCTGTGATGCTTGAGCAAAGGGTTAGGATGCGTTCTCATGCGACATGGGAAAGTCATAGCTTTATGCCTCGCGACAACTCAAAAGAATATGAGAGGAATTATCCTACTCATGATCTAGAGTTAGCGTGATCGTATTCGCGTTGAAAATTTGGAACACTACTTGTATGGGGAGAAAGTGGAGATTTATACGGACCATAAAAGCCTCAAATATTTCTTCACCCAAAAAAGAACTCGACATGCGGCAAGCGGCGTTGGCTTGAACTATTGAAGATTACGATCACATTATTGATATCATCACGAAAAGCGAGCGTAGTGGTGGCGCGTTGAGTAGAAGATCATATCTTGATCTGAGTGCGATATTGTTAATCAAAGGCCCATTTGTATGACTTGCAAAGGATGGAGGTAGAATTAAAGACTCGAGGACCCACATGATGATGGCGAATATCTGAGTAGAAGCGGCTTTAATCGATAAAGTTAAGTTTTGCTCGAGCTACGGACTGAGGCGTCGTATGAAGAAGAAAGTGCGAAGGAGCTATTCGAAGCGAGAATCGATGAAGAAGGAATACTTAGATTGACTCGGACTTTGTGTTCTAACGATTACGACTTGAAGCATAGAATCATGATGGAGGCACCTGACACCGTTTGCGATCCATCACAGGAGTACAAAAAATGTATCATGATAATCGACGTACATTTTGGTGGAACAATATGAAGAGAGAGATCGCGGAGTTTATCTCGAGGTGTTTAACTTGTCGGCGTGTAAAGGCGGACATCAAGTGCCAAAGGGTCCATTACAACCACTTGAGATTACGAAATGGAAGTGGGAACACATTACTATGGATTTCGTTCTGGTCTTCCCAAAGTTTCTCGGCGTAGATGCGATTTGGGTTATTGTTGATAGATTAACCAAGTCGCCCATTTCTTGCTGCAAATCGTGAGACTTATTCCTTGAGCGTCTTGCTCGTATATGCGTGAATGAGATTGTGAGATTGCATGGCATGCCGGTATCCATAGTTTTGGATCGTGACCCGAAGATTCACTTCACGATTTTGGGTTAGCTTGCTGAAAGCTATGGAGCGCAGATTTCTGATTGATTCGGCATACCATCCTCAAGCAGACGGATGATCGAGAGAGGACTATTCAAACCCTTGAAGATCTATTAAGACTTTGTGTCCTAGATTTTAAAGGAAGTTGGGATAAGTACTTGCCTTTGGTGGAATTCTCTCTGACAACGCAGTTATCAAGCAAGTATAGGCATGGCTCCATTTGAGGCGTTGTATGGACGAAAGTGTCGTTCTCGATTATCTTTGGGGCGAGGTGGGAGAAGCAGCGTTGTTGGGACGAGAATTAGTATGCATGACTACGAGAAAAGATCAAATGATTGACAGCGTATACAAAGCGGCACAAGATCGAAAAAAAGAGTTATGCGGATCTTCGTGAAAAGGCGTGGAATTTAATATTGGGGATCATGTATTATTACGTGTTGCACCGTGGAAGGAGTTACAAGATTTGGGAAGAGAGGAAAGCTCGATCCACGATTTGTTGGTCCATTTGAGATTCTTGGCCGAATAGGAAATGTGGCTATAGACTCGCATTACCTCCAGTATGTCTCGTGTTCATAATGTTTTTCACATATCCATGCTTCGTAAATATGTGAAAGACCGAACCATATTATTGCGTTAGAACCAGACGAGATAAGCAGAAGATTTAACGTCTGAAGAAGTACTGTTAAGATCTTGGATAGGAAAGAGCATATCCTACGCTTTGAGGTTATACCACAAGTTAAGGTTTATGGAGAAACCATCTTTATTGAAGAAATGACACAGGAGTTGGAATCGAGAAATGAAAGCGAGGTATCCTCACCTTTTGAAACACCAGTGCGTATGTCGATTTCGAGGACGAAATTTCATAAGGAGGGAGGTTGTAAGACCCCAACTTATTATAAATAAAATTAAATTTCCTCTAATTATATTTGTGAATAATAAGGTATTAATTTGATATAATTCTTTGGTTATGGGTGAAATGTGCAAATTTTGCAAAATAGCTGAGTGGTTATAAAATAATCATTGTTGTCGGGGAATATTCGTTTGGTGGTGGAATATTCTTGTTGTCGGGGAAATATTAAATGCGGATAGCGTAGATCATTTATGGGCCCATAATGAGAATAATTGTCGGATGAAGAAAAGCGACAAGTTTGAGTTTTTATAAATAACGGCGTAGTTATTCTGAATTAACCTTTGTTGGAATACGGTGGTTAAAATCTGATGTCTGGCGTGGATGCATGCGGTATTGATGAATTATTGATCCTTACGTGAAGGCTTTACTCGATAATTATTACGGTAATTCTTATTCGATATTTTATTTTATTGATTGATAATTCTTTGCGTTGATATTTTATATTATTGTTGTTTGATAATTGTCCTTTGCTGATATTTCCATTATCGGATCGATAATTCATATTATTTGAATAATATTATTAGATAGCATTATTAGCGATGTCTAGAAAGTTACATCGAGGAGAGGTTTGGTCACTAATTGCGGCGCTTGATAAGGAGAAATTCTTATTGGAAAGCCCCCTCTTTCACAGGAGCGGCTGGTTGTCATAAATGTGATTTTGTAATATTATTTGTGAATAATTAATTATTGATTCATATGATAAGAAATATTTATTTTATGTGGATATAAATGTTGGATATATTTATTGTGGTTAAAAATGAAGGAGTTAATGTTGAGGTGTTTTATCGGTATTTTTTGCCGGAATGAAGGTATTAAAAAATTAAACTAGTGTTTTTGAGATATATTGTGTGAGTTATAATTTTTAATCAAAATAGTTGGATCGTTGTAATTTTGGATATGTTATACATATATAAGTTGAGTATATGTCCACAAATTTTGAGCAATTAAAAATGAGCGTATGATTTGTTATGAATTTTAAGAGGTGGTGATTGAAATTAGGTTTATAAATGATTTTGGTGGAAAATTCTAGAATTGAGTGGGCCCCACTTGTGGTTGGTGAAGAAATGTCTTTGAATTTATTTCAAATGTGGTGGGTGGAAATAGTAGCGAGTAAAAGCCATCGGGGTTCTTGGTCAAAGTCTAACATTTTCCTATAAATAGAAGGCTAAGTTAGAATTGAAAATCACACGAAACAAGTTTTCTCTCTTTCTCTCTCTAGATTATTGAGTGTATTTTGTGAGTATTTAGATACTTTGTGAGTTCTATTCATCGGTGCAAGTTTCCTTGACCTTATCTCAGATATTAGATCGAAATCTTGATATTTTGAGGTAAGGGATGTTATTTTCTTCTTAAAATGATATTATTTTCTTCAATATCATTATCTAGAAATATTGATATGAACTTTTTATCAAATTTGGAACTTTTTGTGTGGGAGTTACTTATTCACGTATCGACCTTTATTCACTTATATCTGACACTTATTCACGAAGAAAATAAAAATTTTCTTCTTTTTGTCAAGATATCTATTATAGTTCTTATCTTTGATTGTATCCATGTTTTGATCTTTATTTTTGAATTTTGCTTCAAAATTGGTATTTATGAAGTATTATTGATCTTGGATAAATTTGTTATCTGAATCCTACTATTTGTCCTTCCGTTTCTTTGGATTCGTTTTTCTTTAAAATATTTTTCATCATCCTCGGTCCTAAATGATGATATTACTAAATATCTTTGGCACTTTGTAGTGCAAAGATAAATGATTAAGCGATGAATATCTTTGGCCGTAGTGCAAAGATGAGCAGTGTTGAGATGAACATGACCCATTTGGTGATACAAATGAATATCTTTGGCTGTAGTGCAAAGATGAATATTTGATTAAAGATGTATATTGATTGTTATTCTGAGGATAAAATATTGATGATGGACTTTTAAATCTTAGAAGATAGTAGAACTTCATTCTCTCTTGACTCTTACAATGGATTCTTTTTTTCCATTGCGATTGTTGATCTAAAACTTGTTGGCTATTATATTTTATCAGATTTTTTTCCTGTTGAAGACTAATGATAATTTGTTGTATATTATCTTAGTCATAATATTCTTTCTTGGGCTAGTTGAGCTCACCCTTTTTCCTTTTGTTCCATTTTCTTCGGGAGGTGAGAACAACATAGCGAGGATCTAGTCGAGGTATGGAGTGATGGTTCTAGAAAGATGTTTTAGCAGATCCTCACTATTTACGTAAAATAGTGTTTGAATAATTATAATGAGGACTTATTTGAGTGTGGATATTATCAGAAGACAATATTTGTATTTAAACTCACGGTATGTGTTGTCGTATTTTGCCACGACAATTGTATTATTGAAGTTGTAGTTTGCTTTTACGTACCATGTATTTGGCGACTCGAGAATGGGTGTTGTATACCTATTTTGGGGGCGTCACGGTTGGTATCAAAGCTTAGGGATATGGTCTCTGGCGGAGATGGGGAATAGAACTAGGAGGGAGAGATGAGTAAATCCTTCATTTAGTGTGTCTTATCTAAGCTTATTTGTTGGTCGGTCGTAATATAGGATATTATGTGATATGTTAATTTGTTTAATTACCCCTTGTTTTATGGCGATATTTAAGAAATGGGCTTGAGAAGCGTTAATGATGGAGTGTATGAGGCGTGGAACAACCTTTAATTACAAACCAGGGAGAAGCGTGCAACGGGAAGGCAATATTCCTCTGTAAACAAAAACTCTTGAGCAAATGATGAATGATGGAATGTTTAGGAGCTTTTTTGCGATTCATGCAAAACCCGGGCGAGGAGACTTCGTGCACAAAATACTGGTGGAAATGATATAAGCGCTGCGGCGACATCACGACCCAAGCGATTCGAGGAGTTAGGACCACGAATTTAAGGGAAAGCGGATCCGATCATGGCGGAAAGCGTGGGTCAAATAAATTACCAAGATATTCGATGTCTTGGGATGCGGAGAACGAAGGTTCCATTCGCCACCTTTATGTTCGCGGTGAAATGACTCTTGGTGGAAATCGTGAAGCGTACTACTGACTGCGCTTTCGGCATGTCTTGGGAAGCGTTTGAAACTATTCAATAACAAGTACTTTCACGAAAGTATTCGTCATATGAAGGAGGTGGAGTTTATCGGTGGAACAAAACAACATAGCGGTGTCCCGATCACGAGGCGAAGTTTGCAAGAGTTATCGAGGTTTGCACCTCATTTGGTGAAAATGAGGAGCGAATGACGAGGATGTTTACGAGAGGTCTAAAAGCAGAGATTGGCAATATCTTATATCTCGTAAATTTTTTTTATATTAGGATGTTGTAAATAGAGGCTCGATTATTAGGCGAGATAATGAGTATATTTCAATGGGGACCACAACGAGGTCATCTGGGTGGCGGTGATCATCAGGCGATGATAACCAACGAGGAGGAAAAATACGAACAAAGCGGTAACCACTCGGGTGGTGGTCATCGTGGCCGTGATAATAGGAGAGGTGAGTCAAGTGGAAATTTCGAGAAGAGGAGATTCAATGATGGCGGGAAGACATCAGCGGCAACACCGGCACCAACAACAAATTCTAGGGGAGAGAAACGACCGCCGGTTAGATGTTACAAATGCGGGAAAGAGGGACATATCACCCAAGCATCCACTGATAATCAAGGTATGTTACAAATTGTGGAAAGGAAGACCACATAGCTCGGGATTGTTACATAGCAAAACCAAGTTCAAGCGGGGATGGTGACTCGAGTACATCCGGATAAGTAAAATCGGCGGTTCTGGAAGAGCGTTTTGTCGTGGTGGCCAAAAGCGAGGAACTGAGACGAGGTGATTACGGGTAAGCTAATCTTGAACTTTTTGAAGTTTATACCTTACTTGAATCTGGGTTCTACCCATTCTTTTATCTCTCCTGCTTGTGCTCAAGCGTTTAAACTTGACTCAGGAGAAATTGGACTTTGACTTATCTGTTGAAACTCCGTTGGGTGAAACCTTCGTTACATCTATAGTTTATAAATCTTGCATGATCCAAGTTAGCACTATCACATTACACATTGATCTTATATCTTTAAAGATACTTGCTTTTGATGTGATTTTAGGAATTGATTGGTTAACCACTCATCGTACCAAAATTGATTGTTTTCGTAAGGTTGTTAGTTTTCATATTCTAACCAACTTTGTCATAAATACAATTCAAACAACTAAACCACTAAAATCGATCATTTATCGTATCAAGCCATAAAATTTATTCGTTTATTGAAAAAGCGGATGTCGAGCTTTCTTAGCCCATGTTATGGATTTGAACAAAGACAAGTCGATTTGAATAATATTTACATTGTTAGAGAATTTTACGATGTATTTCTGAAGAACTTCCGGTCTACCCCCCGAGCGTGATGTTGAATTCTTTATTGACCTTGAGTAAGGTACAAAACCCATTTCTAAAACCCATATCGAATGGCTCTATTGAACTTGAGGAGTTAAAAGTCCAACTACGAGGAATTGTTAGACATAGGTTTCATTAGATCTAGTACATCTCCTTGGGGTGCTCTGTTTTATTAAGTAAAGAAGAAAGAGGCGGGAGTATGCGACTTTGTATTGATTCTGAGAATTAAACCATGTCACCATCAAGAATATGTATCCATTACCTCGCATTGATGACTGTTCGACCCGATTGCAAGGAGCACAATTCTTTTCAAAGATTGATCTTAGATTACGGATATCATCAATTTGAAGATTAAAAGCGAGGATATTCAAAAGCGCCTTGAACTTCGATGCGGGCATTATGAATTCTTAGTCATGTCTTTTGGATTGACTAATGCTCCTGCTTCTTTCATGGATATGATGAGCCAAGTGTATTGAGGAATATTTGGATCGGTTTGTTGTTGTCTTTATTGATGACATCCTCATCTATTCCAAAAGCCGTGAAGATCATGAGCACCATTTGAAGCTGATACTTGAAAGGCTTTGTGAAAATAAACTTTATGCCAAGCTGAAGAAATGCGACTTTTGGCTTGAGGAAGTAGCATTCCTTGGGCACGTGGTATCAAAACATGGAGTATCTGTCGACCCGGCGAAGATTGAAGCAGTACAAAGTTGGGAGCAACCAAAGTCGGTGATCGAAGTGCGTAGCTTTTTGGGCTTAACTGGTTATTATCGGAGATTCGTGGAAGGATTTTCTCGAATCGCTACTCAGTTAACTTCGGTTGACTCGGAAAGATACAAAATTTGTATGGAAGCGAGGAATTCGAGAAGAGTTTCAAGAGCTCGAGAGGAGACTCATTTTGGCACTGTTACAGCAATACCATACGGTATGGATGGATTTGTTATATCTGTGATGTTTTGAGCAAAAGGGTTAGGATGCGTTCTTATGCAACATGGGAAAATCATAGCCTTTATGCCTCACGATAACTCAAAGAATATGAGAGGAATTATCCTACTCATGATCTAGATTTAGCGTGATCGTATTCAGCGTTGAAAATTTAGAGACACTACTTGTATGAGAGAATTATCCATGCACCACGACTCAATCTGCAGTCTTGAAGATATCTTGGGAGAAGTTCGGGATCTATTCAACGACAAATACTTTCCCCGAAAGTATTCCCACGTATGAAGGAGGTGGAGTTTATCAAGTTGGAACAAAACAATATGGACCGTGTCGCAATACGAGGCAAAATTTGCGGAGTTATCACGATTCGTCCCACTTGGTGGATAATGAAGAGAGAATGGATGCGAATGTTTTTTAAGAGGTTTGAAGCGGGAGATACGTCAACATCTTATTTCTCATAAATTGTGTTTGTATTCAGGATGTTGTAAATAGGGCTCGATTAGTGGAGCGCGATAACGAGTCAACGCAACTAAAAGAAGCGGTGACAAAATTATAATACCAAATGGTAGTAGTCATTCAAAGCGGTGACAACATGCGTAGAGGGAATCAACGGGCCGGATATGGTAACCACTTCGGTGGTAATCGTGGGTCAAAGCAATAAGAATGGACATTTCAAGAAAAGAAGATTCAACATTGATGGAAAGACGCGTCGACCAAAGACCGTTGTTATGGAAGGAGAAAGACCACCTATCATATGCTTCAAATGCGGAGGAGAGGGACACATCGATCCGAATCTAGCCATGCCGTCAAAGCATGTTATAATTGTGGAAAGAAGGTCACTTAGCTCGATTTTGTCGCCATCAAGACAAATTCAACTAGGATGGAGGCACCAAAGGCTATCCCGCATAAAACCAAAGCCTAGTAGTTTAAGAGAGCGTTTTTTTCTCGTGACGAGGAAGAACCCGAATAAAATTATCACGGGTAAGTTAATCATAAGCTCTTGCGAAGTCTATATACCGTGTTAGATACCATTCTACCCACTCTTTTATTTCACCTAGTTGTGTTCAACATTTAAATTTGACTCTAGGAGAAGTTAGAATTTGACTTATTGGTTGAAACTTCGTTAGTAGGAGCCTTCGTTATCGCTTACTATTTTTAAATCTTGTTTGATTCAAATAAACACTTTCACGTTACCTGTCGATCTTATCTTTTTGAAAACACTTGCCTTTGATGTGATTTTAGGAATCAATTGGTTAACTACTCATCATGTTTTTCGTAAGGTTGTTAGCTTTTATATTCATAACCAACTTTGTTGTGCGAATTCAAGTAACCAAACTACTAAAGTCAATTATCATATCAAGCCATAAGAAAGAGCCCCGAACCTTTCGTTGTTGACTTCCTTGTGTGGAATGCACCGAGGCCAGATTTTCTCTAAGCGTACATCATGAAAGAAGATGGCGAGTTGATAGGCATCATTATGAGGTGCTATCTAAGTTAAAGGATAGAAGTCGCAGTTGGTATCAATGTGACGTATTATCCAAGTTTTGGATGAGAGTCACAGTTTTGAATGATATTTCTATCATTAATAAATTTCTTGGACGTATTCTTGAAGACTTTCTAGCCTACCCTAGAGCGTGAAATCGAATTTTGTATTGACCCGAAACAAAAACCCATTTCTTAAACCCTCAAATATTTCTTCAACTAAAAGGATCTGTTTGCGAGGATTATGATAAAAGTCATAATAAAAGCATTGGACTAATGAAAATCATGGGTATATGAAGTATTAGTAAGTGTTATGATGAGTTATGTGGTTATTATGTAAAAACATGAAAGTTTCTTAGAAATCAAAAAGGGTTGAAAAATCAGATTTTGGTAAAAACGTAACATGAAATTCAATTGACCATATCTTCTATTATATTTTGAATTTTTGAGTGTGGTCAAGTCCTAGAGTTAGATCTATGAGTTTTGTAGCTTATCCAAGTGGAATCACTGGAAAAGGTGCTGTAGATTTTCGTGTGGACTAAATTTAGCAAAAGAGTCCAAAGCTGCAAATTACAAAAATGCTACTGCCCAGAAACTTTAAGGGGCTATTTCGGCCACTAAATTTATGTGAAAAATTTTGGCCCTTTGGGACATGAAAATATATGTTATAAATTACCTCCTGTCCAAAAATGAGCTCATTCTGACTTAAAATGAAAAAGTTATGACCATTTCAATATTTAGGTTTTTTTGACGAAAAATGCTATAAGCGGAGTTCTATAACTCAGATGACCATGAAATTTAAATCTGAGGCTCACATTAACATGTGTAAGGTCCTGCCAAGATTTGGGAATTTCTGGAGTTAACCTTGAGGTAGCTAATTTCTTAAGGAATTAATTAAAATTGATTTTTGAAAAATAGTAAATGAATTTTAAAAAATCGAGAAAATGTATGTTCATTATGGGACTATATTATGCTAAATTCCAGAAAAGAAATATATTTGGGACTGATTTGGTATTTTCTATGAAAATAGTTTAATTCTGAACATATGAGTTAAATATGTTATGTGAAGTAACAAAGTTGAAAATAGGATTTTATGGTAGAGAATCCTATATAGTAGTATATGCATATTTTTTTTTATGAGGATTTGATCATTGGTGATGATATCTTATGAGTATGACATTTTGAATGATTAAATGCATTATATGGTAAAAGCGTAAACAATTGAAATAAATTGTTTATAAATTTAAAAGTGATTAAAATATTGTTATAATATTAATGATATTAGATTATGAGATTATTAAGTGATTGATAACATGGGGATATTCTTGAATCTGGATAAATTATATTATAAATGTTTAATATTTATCCTTTATCTCATTTGATTGATTCTTTATATCATTATCCTCACGCTTATATTGTGTTGAAAGTCATACATGGCTTACGTGCGTAGATGGACTTGGTATGATTATGACCGTGGATCGTTGTTCGGTATAATCATGCTTAGTAATTGAAAACACGATTATCTTTGCACGTAGTGCATGGATAATTGTGGGTCGTGATACTAATGAAAACACGATTATCTTCGCACGTAGTGCGTGGATAATTTGTGGTCGTGATACTAATGAAAACACGATTATCTTTGCACGTAGTGCATGGATAATTTGTGGTCGTAATACTAATGAATACGATTATCTTCGGTAGTAGTGCATGGATAATTTGTGGTCGTGATACTAATGAATACACGATTATCTTTTGGTAGTAGTGCTTGGATAATTTGTGGTCGCGTAATCTTAATGAATACACGATTATCTTTCGTCAGTAGTGCATGGATAATTTGTGGTCGTGATACTAATGAATATCCTCGGCCCGTAGTGCGGGGATGATTCGATGATATGGATTAATTATTGAAGTGAGTCTCAAAGAATGAAATATTAATTCATGGATGTGGTAAAAGTCATCTTTGGTAGTAGTGCATTGATAGACTTGGTATGATTATGACCAAGATTATTCGGTATAATCGTGACCAGATTAAAACACGAATATCCTTGGCCGATAGTGCATGGATAATTCGTGGTCGTGATACTATTAAGGCTGCGTCAAAGATTATTGGTTTTACAGGTTGTATATCTTTGGCCCGTAGTGGTAAAAAGATGAATTGTTAATGAATATCTTTGGTAGGATTGCAAAGATGAATTTAATATTTTTAACGATAAAGGTATTGAGGTATCCTCACCTCTTATCATACCAGTGCATGCGTACCCTAATTTTGAGGGCGAAATTTCATAAGGAGGGAGATTGTGAGACCCCAGATTTTATCAATAAAGATTTAAATTTTGTCGAAATAATTTTTTAATATTATGGTGTGAATTTGAGATAATATTATAGTTATGGGTAGTATTTATAAATTTTGTAAAGTATGCAAGTGGTTATATTATATTCGATTGGTCGGGGAATATTAGGTTTAAGCAGAAATATTCGTATAACTACTACTCAATCATTGGTGGACCCATTAATGTAATTATTATCGCCGGATTGAGAAAACGACAAAATATTTTATTGAAATAACGGCGGAAGTTTTTTAGTGGATCTTGTTGAACTACTCGGTAGTAAAAAGAAAAGATAATATGTGTGGTTGCGTGATAAGTAGCTACGCAGTATTGATTATTGATCTTTATGTGAGAAGTCAGTTTCGGTTTGATTCCATTATTGTCGATTAATAATATGAATTATTATAGCGATAATGACGTTTTGTTTTATTCATATTATTAACGTAATAAAAGCGAAACATCTTTTTTATATAAAATGAATACTTTATTAAAGTTATTCTATAAATAGAATATATTATATTTTATTATGCATAGTGTTGCGTAGTGTTTTGTATAGTGTTTTGCATAAATACAAGATAAGATTTGCATAGTAAAATGTTTTTATATAAATAGAATATATGATATTTTATTTAAAAGATTTTGCTTTTAAATATGGACCGTCGATTAAAGTAAATCAATCTGGATCGTTCATGGATTAATTACTTATGCATTCTATTTTCCTATAAATAGAAAGCTCATTCCTTCATTATTTTTTCTTACGAATTCAATTTAAAACTAGAGAGAAATTATAGAGAGAAGTTTATAGAGAGAAAATCTATAGAGAGAAAGAAGAAGAAGTATTACAGTACTTCACTACTTTGATATCCGGTGTCTTTTACTAGTAAGGGATATTATTTGTTGTACTCGTAAGAGGGTGTTATTCTTTCTTATTCATGAAGAACTTCATTATTCCATTCTTTATTATTCATTGGAATAACTTTGTATCTGTGGCATACCCTATACTTGGTGAAATCCCTCCGTTATTCCATTCTTTATTATTACATTGGAATAACTTTGTATCTGTGACATACCCTATACATAATCAGATATCGTGGTTTACCTATACTTGGTGACATTCTTCTATTATTATTCGTTGGAACATCCATGCATGTGTTTTACACCGGACTGGTTAAAATCTTTATTATTACGTTGGAACATCACATCGTGTGTTTTACAGGACTGGTTCCGTCTTTATCATTCTGTTGGAATATCTTATCATGTGTTTTACACCGGATCTGGTTCCATCTTTATTATTACATTGGAACATCCCGCCGATTGTGAATTTCACGACTGGTTAAGATTATTATTATTATACATTGGAATAACACATCATCCAAGCACTCGCATGCGTGGTGATTTCCTTTGTTATTTCATTCTTTATTATACCCGGTTGGTTAAAACTTTGACTTCTATACTCCATGAAATTAGTAGAATATCCTCGATATTTGCGTTTCATCCAAGATCTTTTCATGGAAATATTCTTCCGATCATTCTTGAATTTTACTCTACAAAAGCAAGATCATGTTGACAATTTGGGACGTTAATAATTCCCGAATAAAATAATTCTTGAACTTGTTTTATTGAATTATTATGTCATTATCATCATCCTCATGTTATATTATGTTATCTTTGGCTTACGTGCATAGATGAACTTAGTATGATTATGATGAGGATCATTCGGTATAATCGTGGCTTGATATAAATGATGTGACAAAAGTCCTCGATGGCTTTGTAATGCAGTGATGGATAGTTTTTGGTATGATTATGACCAGGGGGTGATTCTAAGGTATAGTCATGACCATTGATAATTTGATTAAATCCTCGACCGTAGATGCGGGGATGATTAGATATTGTGGTTTATTCATTAAACCTGAGTCTTAGTGATAAAAATTGATGAAAACCTTTTAAAACCCAAAGATAGTAGACTTTATTTTCTACTTGACTCTTTTAATGGATCAGATATTCATTGCTGATTAAACCTGGTTGTACATTGTATTTTATCGGTTTAACATTGTTGAAGACTATTGATAATTTATTACGCATTATCATAGTTATAATATTTCTTCTTTGGGCTAGTTGAGCTTTCCTTTCTTTCTTTCAATCGTTATTCTCTTGAAATGAGAATATAAATGAGCAAGTCGGGGAAAAGAGTGATGGTTAGAAGATAAGATTAGTAGTCCTCACTATTCATTAAATAGTGTGACAATAAATGTAATGAGGGACTCTCTTGAGTATGGATATTGTCTAAATGACAATATTCCTATTAGAAACTCTCGGTTTATGTATCGACGTATATACCTGCGACGGATGTATAATTAAGTTTGTATTTGAATTTATGTACTACGAAGTGGCGACCCAAGATGGGTGGCGTATACCTAGTTTTGGGTATTTAAACTCGCAGATATGTGTTGTCGTATTTTATGACGATAATTGTATTATTATTGAAGTTGTAGTTTACTTTTCATCTTTATGTATTTGATTCGTATTTCGAGAATGGGTGTTGTATACCTATTTTGGAGGCGTCACAAATTTAGTCCTAATTTAATGGTAGGGATATTATAATATCAAGTTGAACATGATATTAAATAATCTCACATCTTAAGTTATTTTATAATCTCATGACTAATAGATTCAAACTCAAATTTAAAAACAAACACGTCACTTGAAATTAATAATCTTATCCCAAGTGTAATACTTACAAATAAATATAGCCTAAAAGAACTATGATCTCCTTTATTATATTTTCTTATTTAATTTTTCTCATATATATATATATATATATATATATATATATATATATATATATATAGAAGAAAACAACACAAACACAATTATTTGTAAAAAATATTATATACTGTTTGTATCGATAACTTTGAGTATATTTATAGTTTCAAATGCATTTTAAATCATAAAATGGTGCTTGTAAGTAAATAAAATATATTATTAGGAAATAATAATATATTACGAATGTTTAAGTGATTTTTTGATCATCAGTTACTTAAATAATTATTAATGATAATTTTTTAAAAACTATATATAATAAGTGGGATTTTCTTATAATTTATATTCAATTTCATGTATTAATGTGTTTTATAATTATAATTCAATATAAGTTCATCATGACATATAACAAGACTCTTAATTAATTTAAATAAATAAAATTTTTAATTATGTTTAAATTCTGATAATGAGGAATACGAAAAAGCTCAATATCTTAAGTTGAAATAAAGCAGCCCCCAATATGCATAAAGAATTATAAAGAATAAATAATCTCAGTCTGTCTTCCCCCAAATTACTACTATTACTCTATTAGAGTGAGTGAGTGAGTCAGTCCACTGCAATTTATTAAAAAACTCACTCTCCCAAGAAAACTACAGCTCTCAAGTTTTCCATGTCAGAAGAAAAATAATACTCCCTCCACTCTACTACTAATCACACCTCTACAAATCTCAATTACCGATCTCAACGCTGCAAATCCATCCTCCGAATAATGGCAGCAGCACTAGAATGCTGGTCCAGCCGAGCCAGCACCGACGAGGACATGGTCGAGCAAGTTCTTATGAGAACCCACGACAGATCGGAATCTTTAACTGAAAACTCCTCCTCTTCTTCCTCCTCCGCCTCCGCCGCCATCACCAACGGCGGAGGATTTAAAGAGTCATCGGCTATGCAGAAGCGGTTGCAGAGGCTGAGTCGAAACGTGTCCGAGGCCATTGCTTCATTCAAGAACTCGCTCAACTTAGACTCGGTCCGTGAGTCGCCGGCTCCGCCGGGTCGGGGCGACAACTGCCGGAAGCATGTTTGGGCCGGAGTTGTGAGAAACTTGACCCAGCTTTACCCGGGTAGTCAGCTTCCGGAGAAGCTCGTTTCTAATATTCGCAAGCATTACGATTCTTTACCACTCAGGTTTTACTTGATTCAGCTCATCTAATTCGTTAGTTTCTGTTTACTTTTCTGCTGTTGATTTTTAAGAATATTGAATATCAATCTTTAGTTCAATTTATAGATTTTGGAATACCTTTGGTACTCAATTTATTTATTTATAAAATTAGTGATGTGAAATTTGTTTATTTTGTGAAAATGGCAGTTATGCACAAGCTGGATTTGAAATGAAAGATGTGTTTTTACATATTAAATTGATAGAGCAGGCTTCCGTGGAAGATCATCCAGCAATTTTGATATTAGAGGTGTCTGACGATGAAGTTCAAGGGTCTGTTTTTAAGCTAGTATTTGCTTGTAATTCCTCCCTTTCCTGGCCGGCTATGTCTGGTGCACTGGACAGTGCTTCAATTTGTTGTAAGAAGATACAGATCTTTGAGAAGAAAGGGTTTACATTGGGAATTGTTCTTGTATTGGTTCAATCTGGGCAAGAAAAAATGTTTAAAACCCGGATCGAAAGTGCACTGAAATTGGGTTTGAGGAAGCCGAAAAATACTAGTATGAAGCTCCCATTTGGGCTTTGTGGGTGTCAAGAGGAGAATACTAGGGGAAGAGTGCTTGGAGAGATTGAAGAGGATTCTGGGGAGCAGAATTATAAGAATGGGGTTGAGAATTCGAATCCGAGGGTTCAGCTTCAGTTGCCTTTATCTACTTCGGCATTTGTCGTTTTGGTTGATGAATGGCAGACTGTGCAATCCGGTGGGGATGAGATTGGGAGATGGTTGTTGAACTCTGACAATCTTGAGTTCATTGATCAGATTGGGTCTAGTACATATAAGGGAGTTTACAAGGGTAAAAGAGTTGGAATTGAGAAGCTTAAGGGATGTGACAAGGGTAATTCATATGAGTTTGAACTCAGAAAGGATCTGTTAGAGTTGATGACATGTGGGCATAAGAATATTTTGCATTTCTATGGTGTTTGCATCGATGACAATCATGGATTATGTGTTGTGACTAAGTTGATGGAGGGTGGATCAGTTCATGAACTCCTGCTGAGGAATAAAAAACTTCAGAATAAGGAAATTATAAGGATTGCTGCTGATATAGCCGAAGGGATCAAGTTCATGAATGATCATGGTGTTGCATACAGAGACCTTAATGCACAGAGGATTTTATTGGATCGACATGGGAATGCTTGCTTGGGGGACATGGGCGTGGTTGCTGCCTGCAAGAGTGTTAGTGAAGCTATGGAGTATGAAACCGATGGTTATCGGTGGTTAGCCCCTGAGGTTTGACCCCTAAACATCAGTTTCCCTTAATTGATATGTTTTCTCTGTAGTTTTGTAAGACTATTTAGTTGATACTAAATCTCCTCATCACCAAAAATAAACCTAGCATTAATAACGGTACATCTGCAATATTAAAATGATAGAATCCCATTGTGTTACAAAATTTTTACTTTAAGACCATACAATGCAATAGGTTTTTAAGTGATAATAAAAGAAATTGTTGTTCTACCTCTGCGGGATAGCTAGCACAGATTTGACTGGTTAATCTCTGTGCATGCTTCCGTGATGTCACTTCTGCTCTCTCATTTATTTTCTTAGAAATCAAAACGTTCCAAAAAAAAATCATGTGACACTTGAAGAGAATTATTATGTCATACTAGATCTTAAAAATGAGTTTGATCTGCTAAAACCTTTCTCTTTACTCTTAAGGACATCAACTGAGGAACTTGTTAAAAAGTAGTGTAAATATATTATTTCACCTTGAAATTTAGGCAATGCATAGACTGATATTAAATAGATGGTTTTTAGACCATAAAATAGTTTGACCCTCTATGTTACAAGATGACTTATCAGAGTTACCATTTTAGCATGTATATATTTCACAATAATAATTGAGAGTTTCTGTTGTTTTCCTTGTAAAGTATACCTTTTATTTTTGCATACTAGCTACATAAAATAAAAAACATACATATTTGTATTTCTGGTTTCATTATGATTTATTACAGTTCATTTCCTAAATAAACCTAACACTATGTGCTTTTATTGGATATATATATATATATATATATATATATTATTTTTTTAACTCTATAATCAAGTGCTTCACTTGGATTCAATGTATGTTTTAAGGCTTTTCTGGGAATTCTACTTAAAAGGGACCTTTATGTCACTTATCTTATCATTGTTTTATGAGCATGCTTAACATGTCACAATAATAATTTTTCCTTACATTTCAACAGATTGATTACCTTTTTGGAGCTATCTAAGCACTTCTATAGTTACTACTCATCAGGAAATAAAATAAATATAAAAATAAATAAATACTACTATAGTCCTATAGAAAACTAGTAGCATTGACACTTTCATGAAATTGGTTTAATCAGTACAGTCCATCTAATGAATATCCCAAATCATTTGCATAAGTTTTTCGAATAGTGCATTTTAAGAGAGGGTAGGAATTGGGGTGTGCAGTATGTTTCTATTTTTTTATAGAGAAGAAATAAAGAAGGCTTTATGAAACTTAATTGGACACTTCTATTTAGTGTCCTGGAATAACCTGCATACTTTTTCAAATGTCAGGAATTATTTCATTAATAAATATTCCAAATCTTAAATTCAAACTTTAAACTAGAATACCTTATTTCTCAAAGCGTCAACTACTCAACTCTATAAAATTCCAAGTTGATGATTTCTTTGTATTGTACTAACTGGCTTATAAGTGGACTTTAGTTTCAAGTGTCTTAAAAGAGTTGGTTATGTATGGTGAAATACTGGCGTGATTTGAATGGTGTTTTTTGCTTTTCTTTAACAGATCATCGCAGGTGATCCAGAAAGTGTAACAGAGACATGGATGAGTAATGTATATAGTTATGGGATGGTAGTCTGGGAGATGGTGACTGGCGAGGCAGCTTACTCTGCATATTCACCTGTGCAGGCCGCGGTTGGGATAGCTGCTTGTGGACTTAGACCTGACATCCCAAAAGACTGCTCGCAACTCCTGCGGTCTCTGATGGTTAAGTGTTGGAACAGTTGTCCTTCAAAGCGTCCTCAGTTCTCTGAAATTCTATCAACATTGATGTGCTCTGTCAACAATGGCAACAGCAATAATAGGTAATAAATCTATTTAATATACACGAAGCCAATTTACTGATTAAAAAGTTGTGTACAAAAAGTCATTACCCAGTAGGTGTGCTAATTTATATCGGAGAAGTATAATTTTCACAGCAGGAAGCCAGAAATGAAGATATAATCTTCTTTAATCAGGACAAGTCGGTCAGTTTCCCCAAAAAATGAACTGATAAATATTAAAAAGGAAACTTAGTATTTTCACTTTAATATATGAAGAAGATGTGAGTGGTGGGAAACCAAATATGTTCTTTACTAGTATGTGTGGGGTTTATGAGAGTAAGAAATTAATGATGTTGTATTGAGAATCATTTTAAAGTTAGAAAGAGGGGGGGTTGGAAGTATGATTGTTTGTAATCTGATCGGCCAACAAGTTTTGAGTAATCTAAGGCTTTTTGTATTTGGCTTCACTTTTTGTTTCTATGGAAGGGGGCCCAAGGGTGTGACTCTTGTTTTCATGTTTCATGGGAGGTGAGAATTATATTATATATAGGGCTCCTTTCTCATGTCCCTCAACCAAACTTTAACTGACACTGGATAACATTATCTTGGTGTTTTTGTGTGAGCGCTTCTTTCTTTCTTTCTTTCTTTCTTTCTGCGTCTCTCACGAATATTATCTTAATTAGCATTCAAAATGGTTTGCACATTAGTATTGAGATTGTGCATTTGGTTGCGACTAAGAGTGTTATGTAAAAGATGGAATGTTCTTATTAATGCTCAGGTGTTAGAGAATATGATCAAATACTGTACTCCATTATTTAGGCAGATGCGGGATTGAGTTGTTGAGAGTTTGAGGCAGTTTTCAGGACTGGCACTGGTCTGGTCGGCACATGGATATAACTAGCCTAGCCTAGCCTAGCCTAGCATCAGCATGTGAATGTTGACTACCCAAAGTCAATGCAAAAAGATTGTTCACTGTTCCGTTCCGTTCCGTTCCTTTCCGTTATTACACATGAATGATACCTAAGATCTCGCAAATGGACGGCTATAAAAAAGATTCAACCCGATTTTTAAAATGAGAGGCCCATTCCCAATACCAAAAATCCAATTATCTTAATTGACCATAAGTTTTTTTTTTTAGTTATTAAAAATGGGTAGTTTCAGATACGGATACAAATATATCTATATTTAAAAATAATTTTTAATATCTTTATTTGTATTCGTATATATAATATGAAATATCTATATTTGTATTTATTTGAAAAAATATTTGATTTGTATCGAATTACTCAATTCATTATATATATATATATATATATATATATATATATATATATATCAAATATTTGTATCCATATCCATATCCGCATTCATTCGAGATAAAATTTAAAAGTTTTAGTTTATTTTTTTAATTCTTGCACAATGTTAAATTAATAACAAAATAAAATATTCACTTGGTCAATTAGAAATGATGTATAATTAACCAAATAAAATAATAAAATTAAATATAATATCCATATGTAATTTTTTTATATCATATATAATAAAATACTTTTAAAAGATGTATAATCAATTGATATAAATACCTTCATATATTATATTTTAATATTAAATGAGAGATTTATACATACATATATTCAGCAACGTATTAAGGATATAGATATTAAATGAGAGATGTATACATATGTATACATATATTCACAAACATATTAACATAAATTTACACAGATACGAATATATATAATATTGGCTTTAACATACATTTAAATAATATTTGCTTTGCTGCGAATACAAATATAAATTTTAAAACAAATATCAAAGATTTCATACTTCATTTACAGCCTAACTATTGGCCACCCCATAAGAAAAAACTACACATAAGCACTCATAATAAAATGTATTGGTGTCTTGTTTGTTAAATCTCATTCTTTTATAAACTTATACAGTTAGGTCTAAAATATAAAATTATTATTATTTTTAAAATTAATTTAAGATAAATTTTAATTAATATAATAATAAATATTATGTTTAAATATAAATTACTATCTTAAACTATTTATTTATTTTTTTTTACTTCAATATTCAGTAATCGACCATTTAATTTTTTTTAAACTAAATGATTAAACAAATATTTTTTTTATTTTGATTCAATTAAATTTGACATGTTAAAATTGATGATGGGGTTACAATACATAAGATATTAGTGTTGATGTGTTTTTAAAATATTTATTTTAATTTTTTAAAATGTTTTAAAGGGCAAAAACATAATAAAGCATAATTTTTTATAAAATCAAAACAATTTCTCATAAATTAATTAAGTAATCAAGATAAAAAAATTAAACTTTAATAAAATCAAAAATTATAAAAATAAGATCAAAACAAATCAGAATATAAGCTAAAAAGATGAATGCACGCTGTTTCGCATCCCTTCTGCTCTCTTTCTGAAGTTCAAGTTTCCCAAATCAAAAACTGTAAAACTTAATATCATTACAAACTAGTAAAAATCCAAATAAGTTTATCGTCCACAAACCTGCAATCACCAAGACAAAGAGAAAGTGTTTGGGTTCCCCACCTTTCAAAGTTAATGAGGAGGAGAGAGAAAGAGCGTTTGTGGTGGTACTTTGGTGGTGGAAATGATTTTTCTTCTTATATTTATCCTTTCTTTTCCCAGATCAGATGTGGTGGGTTCATGGATCTGGTGAGTTGCAGACCTACCATAAGCCGAATTTATGATCGAAAAAAGGAAAAAGTAGTAGTATAATAGAAGAAGAAAAATAAGACATGGATTTTGAAGAAGAAGTCGTCGTTTATGCTCTTTGACACTAATTTTGATGTTGAAAAATATTGTGTTTGTTTGATTTAGAATTTTGTCCAACTTTTTTTTCTAATCTTTGGGTATTTAAGGGAACTAATGATGTTAGTTCAGGTTTCTTATAATTTAGGCTTACCAAGGGCGGTGGCGTAGTGAAGAAGATAATAATATACTCGGAAACTGTTGGTATAAAATTAATTTTAATTAATTAATTAATATAATGTAGAAATGTGTTAATAATGTATTGATTAATTAATTATGATCTAATATGGCACTTATAATTGAACTAAAGTGAAAAAAAAATTAATTATTTAATTTATTAATTTAAAATTTTTTGAAAAGTGGATTATCAAAGTAAAAAATAGTCAATAAATTAGAATAATAATTTAAATTTAAACCTAAATATTATAAACTATTTAAGTGTACTACTAACTAAATTTATTAATTCGTAATTGTTAATAATTTTTTTATCAAGTTTGAGTAAAAATTATTTTAAATTAAAATTTAATAATATTTTATAATTCAGAGCGGGGAGATATTATTGAACTTCAATCTTAGTGATGTAGAAGAAATTTGCAGATTGGATGGTTAGTCCGTCCATACACCAAATTTTCATTTATCTTTTCTGAAACAAAAGTTCATTACCTTCATAAAAGAAAAAAAAAGAAAAGAAAATTATTTAAAAAGTAAGTTTTTTCGTTGAAAATTATTTTAGAAGTTATTTTACTAAATAAAATAAATGTATTTTGATTTGGACAAATTCGGCACCGTTACTTCCCTCAGTTTCTCGTGATTATTCTCCTACGTACGGGGCCAGACTAGTCAACTGACTGTACCCTCTCATCTCAGGAGTCATTTCCTCTCAGCTGAGTCGTTCCTTTCACTCTCTATCATCTTTCTCAAATCTCTCCCCCCCTCTCTCTATAAGCCGCAAAGAGAGAGAAAAAATGTACCGATTTCTCCACAGGAGGGCCTGTCCATAACCGAAAACCCCAAGGACCAAAATCCATATCCACAAATACCCCTTTTCTATCTTCTCTTTCTTATTATTATTCCATTTTCATCAAAACCAAACACCTCACTAGCATAAATTCTCTCTCTAAGATTCCATACTTTTGCACTCCAGAGCTCCAATCGGTACGTTTTTCTTCTTCTTTTTTCCTCTAATTCAACCTTAATCTTTATCTGTACTTTAAGTATCGAATTACTTACCAATGACGCTATTAACGAAGCTAGGGTTAGGATTTCTGCTAATAACTCCAATCATTTCTGGATTACTCTACGCCAAATCTTCCGATCTTAATTTTTTGTATGTACTTGTCATATTTCTCATCATTTGGATGGGGTTTTGTGGGGTTTTCAGGAGTTTATTGCACTATATGCTTCCTAAAAAGAGACCAGTTGAAGTAGGAGTGGTAGAAGATAGTAATTCAGAAAGCTTTCTCAAGAAGAATAAGATTGGTTGCTTGATCTCTTCAACTCTTGCCGCCGCCGCCACCACAATCACCACCACCGATAGTAAGAAGAGCGGAGGCGGATACGCCAAGGAAAGCAGCGCCGTAGGTAACAACAACACTGTAAGGGGAGGAGGCGGTAGCGTTGTTGAACCCTCACTGCCGAATATGGCTTTGGGTGATGGAAATCCTCAAGACATCGATGAAGATCTTCATAGCAGACAGCTGGCTGTGTACGGACGTGAGACTATGAGGCGTCTTTTTGCCTCTAATATCCTTGTCTCTGGCATGCAAGGTCTTGGCGCTGAAATTGGTATGGATTTTGATCCTTTTTTAACTTATTCTACTAATAATGTTTATTACTTTTTTGTGTCCACTTATTTGTGTTAGGCTAGTTATTTAACTTGTGTGTCTTCTTTACCGATGTGAATTACAAACAGATCTTAATCTATTGTTGTTGGTTTGGAGTAGGTTTGGGATTCTTAATCTGTTTGTTGTGGAAGGCTGTTTGCATTTCTGTTAGTTGTTGCCTTTGCAGTTTTTGTAACTTTTCCTACATTCAAGATATAGTCCAGACTGCTTTTGATTAGATATTATTGTTTTTATTGATTATAATTTGTAATTGATTCTTTTCTGTGCATCGGAAATGGTGCACTTTTTATGTGTGATGGTGTTTAAACTGTTATGATCGTAAATCATGTATTGGCTATAGTGCTTTGTCATTTATTCATGGCTATTGATGTAGGTATTCAAAACATTTACTTTAACTATTATTTTGAGGTTTGATTATTTCATTTGTTTGGTTTTACAGGCTATTCTTCTTTTTATATTTTTTGTTGTATTTTATATGTTTCTGACTTTTGCTTAATGCTAATTTATGGTTTGTAGTTATGTAACTTTTCTAACTTGCCACGAAGAAAAATATATATATTATTATTATTCTATTATTATTATTGTTGTTGTTGTTCTAACTTATGGTTAGGATATTTCTTTACTGGATCTGAATAATTTTCTACATCATTATTCTGGATATCTGTGAATTGGAACTTTGTATGTTTGTGTATTTGATTTAATCCTTATTGAATCACTTGCAGCAAAGAATCTCGTACTAGCTGGTGTCAAGTCCGTGACATTGCATGACGAAGGGAATGTGGAGTTGTGGGATTTGTCAAGCAATTTCATTTTCACAGAGAACGATGTTGGTAAGAACAGAGCACTTGCTTCTGTTCAAAAGTTGCAGGAGCTCAACAATGCTGTGGTTGTTTCTACCTTAACTACAACATTGACTAAAGAGCAACTATCTGATTTTCAGGTAAGTTTGTTTTAAAATTTAAATGGTTCGTTGAGTATACCTTGTTTATTAATGCAAGTTATTGCGATAGTTTCTTACTTTCAGTCCTTTGTGTTACTTTGTTATACATAAGTTATTATTTGCATATTTGTATATATGAAATTGTTCTTCGTTTTTTTGTACTTTACAATGTTGAAAGCGGTTGTTTTGTGACATATAAGAAGAAAGTCGAACAATTTAAACTAGTTGTGGTATTTAAGGCACTGAACCACTATTGTCGGTGATTGCTATCTGCATCTGGCTTTACCTGTGAAATCTATTGCTTTCTGGACATTCTGTTTAGACATTATATTGATGTATGCATAACTAGTACTTAAACTGTGATCATTTGGACTTTGCTAGCTCAATTAATAATGCCCAAGGGCAGTGTTTCCGAAAGTATGTATTAATATTAGTTACCATCATAGGTAGTTGCTTTCTTAATATCAATTACCATCATAAGTAGTTGTTTAGACATTATATTGATGTTCTCTCATTGTTGGGGTGGCTATTGCTTTGATCTGTAGTGTTTGATAGATTGGTAATACACATCCTTGCATTCAAGTGTAGCTGCAAAATAATTTGCATAGTCACATGTTCTGTGTTGTATTCTCTTTGCCGGGGTGGCTATTGTTTGGATCTCTACTTTTGAAAGTATGTAGGGTGTTCATGCCTTGCTGCAAAAATATTGTGTAGATTCGGGTTGTAAGGTACTGCTGCCTCAAACCTATGTTGAACACTATATCAGCATTATATTTTCTGAATCGTGATTTGAGAAACTATGGACATATAAGTTTGTATGCTTCACATAATGGTTATGTTGTATATCCAATTATCAACCATGTTAGTCTTGCTTCCCCTCTTATCATTAACTCGTGGTACGCACATTGCATGTGTAATTAGTGTGAGGATATAATAGGAATTTCATCAAATTTGGAGGATAAAACTGGAAGATATAAAAGTTAAATTACGGAGGCCAAAATAGTAATATATCTAACTTAAGAGGGAAGAAAATGTGTGAATCAATTACACCAATCATGCAAGTGGCTCATTGTTTTGTGACCTATAAGAAGAAAGTCGGACAATTTAAACTAGTTGTGGTATTTAAGGCACTGCACCACTATTGTTGCTGATTGCTATCTGCATCTGGCTTTACCTGTGAAATCTATTGCTTCCTGGACATTCTGTTTAGACATTATATTTTTGTATGCATAGTTGGTACTTAAACTGTGATCATTTGGACTTTGCTAGCTCAATTAATAATACCCAAGGGCTGTGTTACCGAAACTATTTATTAATATTAGTTACCATCATAGGTAGTTGCTTTCTTAATATCAATTACCATCATAAGTAGTTGTTTAGACATTATATTGATGTTCTCTCTTTGTTGGGGTGGCTATTACTTTGATCTGTAGTGTTTGATAGAATGGTAATACACATCCTTGCATTCAAGTGTAGCTGCAAAATAATTTGCATAGTCACATGTTCTGTGTTGTATTCTCTTTGCCGGGGTGGCTATTGTTTGGATCTCTACTTTTGAAAGTATGTAGGGTGTTCATGCCTTGCTGCAAAAATATTGTGTAGATTCGGGTTGTAAGGTACTGCTGCCCCAAACCTATGTTGAACACTATATCAGCATTATATTTTCTGAATCATGATTTGAGAAACTATGGACATATAAGTTTGTATGCTTCACATAATGGTTATGTTGTATATCCAATTATCAACCATGTTAGTCTTGCTTCTCCTCTCATCATTAACTCGTGGTACACACATTGCATGTGTAATTAGTGTGAGGATATGATAGGAATTTCATCAAATTTGGAGGATAAAACAGGAAGATATAAAAGTTAAATTACGGAGGCCAAAATAGTAATATATCTAACTTAAGAGGGAAGAAAATGTGTGAATCAATTACACCAATCATGCAAGTGGCTCATTCCTGCGACTTTGTTAATAGAGATATTTGATGGATGTACATATGCTCAAACAAAATTTAGAGTTTAGAATTGGTGTGGAAATTGGAAAAGAATTGGGGAAGATGAGAGGGAGAAAAAACACACAATGCATGTGAATATATATTATTAATTATAAATGTGATGCCCATTGATATTCCCATTAATGCATTGCAGGCTGTTGTTTTTACTGATATTAACTTGGAGAATGCGATTGTATTTAATGATTACTGCCACAATCATCAACCTCCTATTGCATTCGTAAAGACTGAAGTGAGAGGCCTTTTTGGTAATGTATTCTGTGATTTTGGTCCAGAGTTCACTGTAGTTGATGTTGATGGTGAGGAACCTCACACGGGCATTATTGCATCTGTCAGTAATGATAAACCAGCACTTGTATCTTGTGTTGATGATGAAAGGCTGGAGTTCCAGGATGGTGATCTTGTTGTTTTCTCAGAAGTACGAGGAATGATGGAACTTAATGATGGAAAGCCGCGAAAGGTCATTAACACAAGGCCATATTCTTTCAGCCTTGAAGAGGATACTTCAAATTTTGGCCCATATGAGAGAGGAGGTATTGTCACTCAGGTGAAGCAGCCTAAGGTCTTGAATTTTAAGCCATTGAAAGACGCACTCAAGGACCCAGGCGACTTTTTGCTTAGTGATTTCTCTAAGTTTGACAGGCCACCTCTTCTGCACTTGGCTTTCCAAGCACTTGACAAGTTTTTATCTGAATTAGGACGCTTCCCAGTTGCTGGTTCAGAAGAAGATGCACAGAGGCTCATATCCATTGCCAGCAACATCAACGAGAGCTTCTGTGATGCAAAACTGGATGATTTAAACCCAAAACTTCTGCGACACTTTGCTTTTGGTGCTCAGGCTGTGCTGAATCCTATGGCTGCTATGTTTGGTGGAATTGTTGGTCAGGAGGTTATGAAGGCATGCTCCGGAAAGTTTCATCCACTTTTCCAGGTTATTTAGTTTTTTATTCGAGTATAATCTTATCTCATTCCTCACTATTGTGTCATTATCTGGGGATTTTGTTTAGTTTGGGCATATCTTGGTTGTATAAACTGTACTCAATATTGGGCTTAATTCATTTTGGACATTCTTTCTAATTCACAAATTGCTCAACACATGAGCATTTATGTTTTTGGCAATTCACATGATCACTTATTTTTTTTATTATCTCCTTATTGTATTTTTTTTTATAAGTACCCTGGATGTCAATATTTTTTCCTTGTATTTTACAGTTCTTCTACTTTGACTCGGTTGAGTCCCTTCCTACTGAGCCACTGGAACCCAGCGACTTCAAACCATTGAACAGTCGTTATGATGCACAAATTTCAGTTTTTGGGGCTAAACTCCAAAAGAAACTTGAAGATGCTCAGGTGTTTGTTGTAGGATCTGGTGCACTGGGCTGTGAGTTTTTGAAGAATTTAGCTCTAATGGGAGTTTCATGCAATGGTCAAGGGAAGCTGACTGTCACCGATGATGATGTAATCGAGAAGAGTAACCTCAGTAGGCAATTTCTGTTTCGTGATTGGAATATAGGGCAGGCCAAATCCACTGTTGCTGCTACGGCAGCTGCATTGATAAACCCTAGTCTTCACATTGAAGCATTGCAGAATCGTGTGGGCCCCGAGACTGAGAATGTTTTTGATGATACCTTCTGGGAGAATCTAAGTGTTGTTGTAAATGCCCTGGACAATGTCAATGCTAGGCTGTATGTTGATCAAAGATGCTTGTATTTTCAAAAGCCACTGTTAGAGTCAGGGACACTAGGGGCCAAGTGCAACACTCAGATGGTCATTCCTCACCTGACAGAGAACTATGGTGCCTCGAGGGATCCGCCAGAGAAACAAGCACCCATGTGTACCGTGCATTCATTCCCACACAACATTGACCATTGCTTGACTTGGGCCAGGTCAGAGTTTGAGGGCTTGCTCGAGAAAACACCTGCTGAAGTGAAAGCCTATATTTCCAATCCAAGTGAATATACTTCTGCAATGGTGAATGCCGGCGATGCTCAGGCCAGGGACAATTTGGAACGTGTTCTTGAGTGCCTTGATAAGGACAGATGCGAAACATTCCAAGATTGCATTACATGGGCTCGTTTAAGGTACATCCTTAATGTTTGATTCTTCAATTCTGTGTATGAGTGAAGAAGCACTGCCATGATCTCACAGTTTCTTACACTGTTTATTATGTCTTTAGGTTTGAAGATTATTTTTCTAATCGTGTGAAGCAGTTGATTTTTACTTTCCCTGAAGATGCTGCAACCAGTACTGGGGCACCATTTTGGTCTGCCCCTAAACGCTTTCCTCAGCCACTGCAGTTCTCTACTACTGATCCAAGTCATCTGCATTTTGTCATTGCTGCATCCATACTTCGTGCCGAGACATTTGGCATCTCTATTCCTGATTGGGCTAAGCACCCAAAGACACTGGCAGAAGCTGTTGATAAAGTGATGGTCCCAGAATTTCAACCAAAGAAGGGTGTCAAAATCGAAACTGACGAGAAGTCTTCTAGCCTCTCTACTGCATCTATAGATGATAGTGCAGTTATCAATGAACTAATCATGAAGCTAGAGCAGTGTCGGAAGCTTCTGCCCTCTGGTTTCAGGATGAAACCAATTCAATTTGAGAAGGTTTCTCTCGTTCCAACTCTGATGAGTTTGGTACTATTAGGCCTGTTTATTTCTTGTCGATTAGGGTTCACGTTCCACATTATTAGTAAACAAGTAGCCTATATTATGCATTTCTTATAACAGTGTTATTGGTGTAGGTTCTTTGATTCACCTATAACAGTGTTTCTTGACATTGTCCTATGATACAGGATGATGATACAAATTACCACATGGACGTGATAGCTGCACTAGCCAATATGAGGGCAAGAAATTACAGCATCCCTGAAGTTGACAAGCTGAAAGCCAAATTTATTGCCGGAAGGATTATCCCTGCAATTGCAACCTCCACAGCAATGGCAACTGGTCTTGTTTGCCTAGAGCTGTACAAGGTTCTGGATGGAGGGCACAAAGTGGAAGACTATCGCAACACATTTTCAAACCTTGCTCTACCTCTATTTTCCATCGCTGAGCCAGTTCCTCCTAAAGTCATCAAGCACCGCGACATGAAGTGGACTGTCTGGGACAGATGGATTATTGAGGACAATCCAACATTGAGGGAGCTTCTCCAGTGGCTTTCTGACAAGGGGTTGAATGCCTATAGCATTTCATGCGGAAGTTGTCTTCTCTACAATAGCATGTTCCCTCGCCACAGAGACCGGATGGACAAGAAGGTGGTGGATTTGGCAAGGGAAGTGGCTAAGGTGGAGCTCCCACTTTACCGTCGGCACTTGGATGTGGTGGTGGCATGCGAGGACGATGAAGACAATGATATTGACATTCCCCTGATGTCCATTTATTTCTGTTAGCTTTATCTGAAATATTGTTGGTTAGAGAGTTTTAATAACTCTTTAGGTCGCACACTTTCTGATTTTAATTATGAGAGTACACAATTGTTACTGCACTGCAGCCCATATATACTTTTTCATACATATATCTAGAAGAGTAACAATGAAATGAGCATCTTATGTAGTATATTATATCCTTTTTAGCTTGTTTGTTTGTCCAGTTTTTCATGCTTCTATCATTTTAGGTGGTTATCTTATTAACAAGTCTTGTGTTGCCAGCCCAGTTGGTTCCTCGTATGTTTCATCTAAGGTATAAATGAATAGTTTAGCATTGAGTTCTGATAAAATAAGGTTTAACTATTGAGATCTTTCGAGTTAAGTTGGAATTGAACTTTTAGTCATCGCTGAAACTATGCCAGTGGTGACTACTCTCTTCGTCCCTATTTAAATGACATTTTAGAGTTTTTTATTTGTCCCTAATTAATAGGCGTTTGTTCAAATTTAGGAGAATTAATGATAATTTTTTCAAAATTACCCCTCATTACTCTATCTATTTTTTTGGTACTTTAAACTCTTGTACTATGATAAATTAATGATTTAAGGGTATTATAGACAATTGAGTACTATATGTAATGTTTTTCAATCATTATCTTAATTCTTGTGCTCATCTCTAAAACGTCATTTAAATAGGGACGGATGGTATATTATTTATTCAGGTCAGCACAAGTAGGATTGAAGAAAAGTCTACTAGAGCAAAATATCACCACTCTCCTAGGCAAATGTGTTTCCGTATGGCTATTAATTTCTTCTACTCCATCCCGTTTAAAATGTTTCAAAATATAATTAACTTTTTCAAGTGTATAAATATACAAAGGAGAGCCTCAATTTTTTAAGAGGATAAGTTATTTCTTAAAATTTTACATTTATTGCAAGTTGATCTTATATTGTGGAATGGAGGAAAGTAATTTTGAATGCAAAAAGAAAAAAATAATACTAATTGTTAATTTTTTTTGTTTTATTAAAATATCTTGACTTTTTATGATATATTAATATGACATTTCACACTCGAGAATTTTAAGTACAAATATGAAATAAAATTATAGGAGAGCTCTTCCTTTAAGACGGAGGTAGGTATTTTATTTCAAAGGAAAGGGGTACTTCTCATTAAGCGCACACTCATGAGAAATTATAGATACATAAAATTACGCAATGAAAATAAATTTAGTTATAATTGAGACAAACTCTGAATGCTCTCTTCATCTCTTAATATATGTCGTTTTAGAGTTGTATATAAGAATTAAAAAAATGATTGTATAACATTAAATTTAATATTAGTTGTCTATAATACCCTTAAATTTTCATAATTACCATATTTATCTATAATATTTTTCTATGAGAAATAATTTTGAAAAGATTATAGTTATTTTTTCTAAATTATATAAAACGACAAATAATTAGAGAAAAATGAAAATATAAAACGACAAAGGAAGTACGAGATATGGTCTCAAAATAATAAGGATGAAAGTTAGTAGAGGTGGCAAACAAAGGTGAGTGATGGTACGGGTCATGGTCATGGTCGGTAGGCCAAAAAATTCAGTGAAAAGGTCCGGATTTTCACGGTAAAAAAAGTAAGTAAGATATCCCGCGGGCTCACCATGGGCGAGGCCGGGCCATGCATGTGAAAGGTGATTATGTCTATTTTTTAGATTTTTTGAGTTCATGAAATCATGGAGGAGGCATGGCCGAGAACTTTGAAAAGCCCGGGTCAAAATTGGGATTTTGTGACCAAAAAATCTGACCTAAAACCTATTTTTTGACGAACAAATCGGCCCGATCTGTAAATTTTAGGCCCATTTGCCAGGTCTAAAAGTTAGTCAGGCAATAAATAAACTTCAACAGCTCGGATCACCGTTAAGATTCTTAAATGAATGGTCAGTGATAAAAAAAGTAGGGATGTAGAAGCACTCATGAAGTTTGCCTAGAAACCCAACCAACCTTAAAAGAGTAATGGTTAAAAAAGTGAAGAAATTTTTTAAATTTCATTTCATTGTCTTACCTTTTTTCAAACTACAAACAGCACACCACCAGGTTTTCCCATAGTAAAGACCTCGGTTCAAAAAACCCTCATCGTGGTGGTAATAAATTAAGGGTAAATTATATATAATAGTATATTTTTAAAAATAATTACAAAAATTATACACCAATAAAATAATTACAAAAGTATTACATTTTTTTGTTTTTATTTTCAATCTTAACATAATTAAAGGTCCTTAAATTAAGTGATTAATATGTAATGGCTGACATAACAATATTAGTATAATTATGATTCTTTATTTTAGGGGATTAGTTTTGGTAGGTACCATTTTCTCTCTTATCTCCTCTTATTCTGCCATTTTATTCTTTTCTGCCATTTTCTCTCTCATCTCCTCCTACTTTCATTTTTCAGATCGCCATCGCACTTATTCTTCCATTTTCATATTTAAAGACAAAAGCTGAAGAGTGAAGAGAGAAGATGAAGACGCCATTGAAGACAGAAGATGAAGACGCCATTTTGCCATTTTCTCTCTCATTTTCTTCTATTCTGCCATTTTTTTTTCAAAAGATGAAGACGCTATTTCTGTCATTTTTGTATAAAAGATGAAGACGCCATTTCTGCCATTTTCTTCTATTATGCCATTTTTTCTATCTATTTCATTCTTCCAATTGTTCTTCATATTTCTTTGACTTTTTTTGTAAGTACTTTATTTTACTCTCTCTCTCTCTCTCGAGCACTAATTTTTTAAAGTTTTTCTTTAATTTCATTCATTTGGGGTTTATGATCTTAATTTTATGCAAAATGTGCGTTTGATTATGAATTTATGATCACTTTTTTGTTGATTGGTGTTTACCTTAGTATAAAAGTTTGGTTACCTCAAGATATAAAAGTTTGGTAACCAAACTTTTATATCTAAAGTAAACAAACTTTTATCTTAGGTAGAATACAAACTTTTATACCAAAGAGTAGCAAATAATCCACCTCCACACCATCAATTTTTTCATAGTAGTAGAGTTAGTATCAAAGCTTTCACATCAGGTAATTAAACCTTCATACCAAGGTAACCTTGGTATAAATGTTTAATTACCTCAAGATAAAAGTTTGGTTACCTTAGTATAAAAGTTTGTTTACCTTAGTATAAAAGTTTGGTTACCTTAGTATAAAAATTTTGGTTACCTTGGTATAAA
This sequence comes from Panax quinquefolius, assembly GCA_020205615.1. NCBI lineage: Eukaryota > Viridiplantae > Streptophyta > Magnoliopsida > Apiales > Araliaceae > Panax > Panax quinquefolius. Next base: position 9,640,058 of record CM035162.1, on the reverse strand, counting down.
AGTTTGGTTATCTTAATATAAAAGTTTGGTTACCTCAGTATAAAAGTTGGTAATTACCAAGGTTTGGTTACCTTGGTATAAAAGTTTGGTTACCTTAGTATAAAAGTTTTGTACAACATGTCTTTTGACAAAATTGGGCTACAATGATCTACAGGCCAAAAAAAAAGAAGAAGTATTCTTTTTCCTTTCTATGGGACATAGAATGATAGACCCATATATATTACCCCCTCCGTCCCATGATAAAAGTCCTTATTACTATTTTGGATAGTCTTATATTAAATGTTCACTTTCCTTTAATAACCAAATTTTTATACATTTTTTTCTATTATGCTTGTAGCATTAAATATCTCATACTTTTCTTATTCTAATTCTCTCTCCATATTTAATAAGTATAGAGAGAATATTTTAAATTGAATAACTAGAACGTCACTCTCTCACCTACATTGAAAATAATTAATGACAAATTATTATAAATAATTTTATGATTAAAAAATATTTCTATCATGAGACGGAGGGAGTAAGATATACACACAAATATGTTAGGGGTTATTTCTTGGTCAAGATTTAGCATGTGATGTGGGTCCCCCCCCCCCCCCCGGGTTTCAATAATTATTTAAGCTTTCAGCTTTAGCAACGACTTGCTTATGCAGTACTACAATCGCACCTTGTCTATTGTCCAGAAATTATATAATATTATTATATTTAAAGAAACATTATTTTTACTTTTTGTATGATTCCTTATTATATAAATGTAGAATCACTGTATATTTATGTGTGACAACATCATGCAAAAATATAAAAATAACGTAAAAATATCAGTTCTATGTATTTAAGACACTTTAAAGTTTAATTTTAATCAATATAATAACTTTATCTTAAGGGACCTAGCTAGCTGGCCTTTTTTAAATGTAACCATAGCTTGACTTGATGACTTTATCTCATGCAATGCAATGCGGAGTATTCAAGACTTCCTTCTTATAATATTTTCATCGTTTTAATTTTTAAAATGAGTAATTATGTAAATACAAAAGGTAATAAAAATAATTTTTACATATTTTTAGCAATCAATATGTGAGTCTTATTTTTAGTACATAACTTTTTGTCAAACACTTGTTACTTATATAAATACTAGGAATATCAAGTAAGAATACCGATACACTATATTCAATTAATAATAAAGTGGAGGATTAAAATTTAATATTAAAGGAAACAAAGAATCATCAAAAGATTACACGACTCTTTCACTCTAGGATTAGGGAATATTATTAGTAGTAAGTATTTACGGATGACTTTCTCATAATCATAAAAATATTCTTCTACTATTACCGAGGAGGCTACTTTTGTACATGCCATTTTTCCCCTTTCCTCCGGCCTCCACCCAAGACCAATATTTTTATATAAATATACAACAAGTCTTATTTTCATATAAAAATATTAAAGTTATTTGTGAAAATAATATCCTTAATAGTGATTTAGTTTTATCCTTTTCTTGTTGGGATGTACCCTTTATTATTATTATTACTCTCTCCGTCCCATTATAAAAATTTCATGCATATTAAGAAGAGGAATGAAATAATAAAATTGCTCATAATAATATCATTAATTATTTTTAATATAAGTGAGAGAGTGACTTTTTAGCTTTTCAATTCAAAATAGTTTGAGCACATAACTAATTATATTTATTAAATATGGAGAGAGAATTGGAATAAAAAAAATAAAAGATATTTAATGTTACGAGTATAATAAAAAAAATATATAAAAATTTAGTTATTAAAGGAAGGTGAACATTTAATATAAAATTGTCTAAAATAATAATAAAGACTTTTATTAGAGAGTATTATTTTCTCATTTTTAAATTTTGAAGTATCGTATATTGGTATGGTGCAACGAGACGAAACGAAGAAAGCCTACCGCAAAATTATTTAAAAAGAAAGAAAAGCTGATCGTCTCCCTCCTCTCTCCTCTCTTTCGCCCGCCCAAACTCTCCACCTCCGCAGCTAATTCCCTTCCCTGAAAAGCTGTAACCAAAAAAAATCCCAAATCCTCCCTTTCTCTCTCATTCCGCCATTGAATCTTACTAGCAATATCTTTTAGCTAGCCTCATGTGGCGATCCCGCGGAAAATCAAGTCCTCGAATTCACAGAACAATCTCCAAAAGCTTTTCCTTCAAAGACATCGAAACCCTTTGCTCCGCAAATAACTCCGACCCATTCCCATCACCAAACCCGAATCCCTCTTCCTTCAAGCCTAACAGCACAACCACCACCAACGCATCCGTCTTCCACCGCGTCCTCCGCGCCACTGCCGTCCTCCGCGCCTTCTCAACTCCCCTTCTCCCTGCCGCAGCCGCTCCTCCACCCGAACCCGAATTCAAACCTCCATCACCACCGCACAATGAGGAAGCCGATCAATCTGAGCTGTCAATCTTAATCCCAGGTGCGGATAAACGAATAGTCGTATACCTGACGAGCCTCCACGTGGTCCGCTCGACTTTCGAAGCCTGCAGAACTGTCCAATCGATCCTACGTGGCTTCCGCGTGACTGTGGACGAACGAGATCTGTCCATGGACTCGACCTTCATGGAGGAGCTACAGAGGATCTTTAACATTCACGAAAAGACCAAAGTGACCCTGCCTAGGGTTTTCATCGGTGGCAGGTACATTGGTGGGGCCGAGGAGGTCCGACAGCTAAACGAGACAGGGGAGCTGAAGAAGTTCGTGGAGAGATTGCCGGCGGCGGAGCCAGTGGTTTGCGGGGAATGCGGTGGCTACAGATTTATCCTCTGCGACGAGTGTAGCGGAAGCCACAAATGTTATACGGAGAAAACCAACGGATTTAGGAGTTGCACGGCGTGTAATGAGAATGGTTTGATCAGGTGCCCTTCTTGTTCTTGTGCGCCAATTTGAGCCGTCTGATTTTGATGAATGTTACTGCTGTTAATTATCATTAGAAATCTATATAAGATTAGGAGAGAAATGTTGAGTTATACTAAAAGAAAGAAAGAAAGAAAGGATAAAATGTAATCTTTTTGTGTGACAAGAACAATTTTGTAAAATTTTCTGAAATTTTTGTAGATGCTGGTTTAAAAATTCAGTTAGATTGGAAGACACCAATTGGATCACTATTTGTCATTGAACCCTGTTTTGTTAATCAATATGGGGGTGGAGGAGACGACCATTTCAATATGGATCACTAGCTTAAATTTTTTTATATTTTTTTTCAAGCCAAAAAAAAAAAATCAGAGTAAGTGAATATTAAAATACTACTCTTTACTTTTGGAAAAGGGTGCGTTAAAAATCTTATAGGGGTTGCAATTTTTTGGTGTGTGATAACAGAGACACGATGGATAGGGGAAGGGGGGGAGGGAGGGGGGGGAGCAAGGAGCTGTAATTTTCACCTGTATTTTTTTGGTCTGACAAAATGAAGATACAATAACTGAGCTTCATTTCATCGTAATTGTATAGCAATAGGCCTAAACTATAGCATTATTATCTGTCCGGCTGCCCCAAATCAATGTACAGCCTCGAGTGAGCCGAGTTACGTTTTGGATAGCTTTACAATCATGTAATAAAGCTTCACCAGTAACTTATCAACCTCATTCAAGATTTGTAAGCCGGCTTTCTTGGCCTTATTGTGGGAGATTTGCTCACTTTCTCGCAATCTCAGAAATTCTCAACTCTGTGCCTCATGATGCTGAGGTAATATTTTCGTGGACTTTGACATTGGGCTGATTGAGTCACTTGGAAAGAGGAAACACCGATGCATAGTGAGACTAATATCAATAAGGTGGGAGGTAGATAGCTACAATTCTTTGCATTGTCTGTGGAAGTTTGAGGAAACAAAAAGGCATCTCTCTGAATACGCGCGCTCTTTCGATCTAAAGTTGGATATAGAGGAGATGGATATGGAAGGACTAGTGAAAGAAATGAAAATCATGAAGAAAAATGAATGGTTGGCCTTTAACTGCATGATGAATTTGCCACATATGGGGAGAAGCAGAAGTACAAGGCATGTTATAGAGTTTGTAAAGATAGCTGAGGATTCGATCAAAAGTGGAAGTACTACTAGGGGTATTGTAACCTTTGAAGATGGCGTAATGGAGGAGAGAGAGATTGTACTGGATTCGGGTGTTTTTCGGAGGGCAGATGGTTCATTTCCATGCCTTGCTTGAATCAATGGACAGTCAATTTCCTCTGCAACTTATTGAAGCAAGGTTAGCTATGGAGTGTTTATTTGTGGCTCCCTATTTGTCTTCCTTTGCTTGCCTTGAGAGGTTGGAGGAGAGTAATTTGGGTGGAAATGGTTTTTTGGCGATTGGATTGGAGGCAAGGAGTTTGAACAAAGATAGTGTTGCAGACGCTAAGGAGCTGGAGAGAGCAAGGGAGAGTCAATATTGGGTAAGAAGTGGCCTAGAGAACGAAAATGAAATGGTCTTGGATTTTTTGGGAACTCCATTAGTGAGAGTTTCTAGTAGGCAATGATTGTAAATTACGGACAGAACGATGCTGATTGTTGAAGCTGTAAATACAGGGTGATAAAGAAAAATAAAGGGGTTGGCGTTGTGTACACTGTACAGATGACATTAACTGAGTGAGGCTATATACTACTCAAAAATAATGTTCTGCCTTTCATAATAAACATGACATTCTGTATTCTGAGTTCATATTTTCAGAATTTAATTTATTTACTCATTCCTTTTTATGTACATATAAATTTTGTTATTACCATTTGAATATAGTCCGGCAAAAGTTATATATTTGATACTAATTATGTTTATGAACTACAACATATACACATTTGAACTTGAGAACAAAGTACCCAAAAATGCATTTTGGTACATTGTTGCACTGTTCTCAAGCCAACCAACACTATATATACACAATATACATATACAAAGTTCATGGATAATTGCTGCTAGAAGTTGTGATATAAGATCTTGATCCTCTATACCCACAAGACCTTCACCATGTTCTGTAAGTTCTTTATACTCTAATAGCTTCCGGTATCCAGATTTATTTAAATCATTTTCGTAATCCAAAGCTTATATCGCTTTATATACAAATACACAAGACAAGGTCCTATCAAGCTTGCATCAGAGAGGCGCTTGCAAAGTTTGAGATAAGTGTCCACATTTCCGGATTGTTGGATTCTTTTTCTTAACCCATGCATCACAGCAGCCCTGTCCAGAAACTCCGGATGCAAACCCAAGTTAAGCATTTTGACAACTGTTTCTGCAGCGTCATTAAAATGGCCACCCTTGATGTAGACTCTCAACAACCATGATAAGGTTTTCTTCTTACGTAACAAACTTGTAACCTCCACTCTAGTGAGCAACCGTGCAATAGCGCTAGCCTCATTTTGGGAAGCACATATGGCTAAAACAATATCATAGAGGTTTTCATCAGCCTCCTTACCCACAAGCTTCATCTCCCACAACTGTCTTTCAGCCTCAAGTCCATGACCAGCACATATATACATAGCAAGGAGGCCCTCATGAACCACTCCATGAAGTGATGGGCCTCCCTCTTGTATCACCCAATTGGACAGACGTACCCCATCAGCTAAAATATCCGACTGATACTCTTCAATAAACCCAACGTTTTTCAAATCAAGTTCAGTGATCAAACCAACTTTGGTGAAACCTTTTAACTTACGTAAAGCTTTTGCCAACTCATTCAGTTCTTTAACCACAGCTGTCATTGCAATTAGATAGCTGTAGACCTCTGGCTTCAACTCGGATTCTTTAAGGTGAATTACTAGTTTTACTGCATCCCTGTAGTCCCCTTCCTCCTGATTTAACACATTTTTGAAGATTTGTCACCATTTGAGACCCAAAAATAGCTAAATTTTAAGCTGGTTAAAACTTAAAGGAAACCAACAAGGTACACACTTAACAGCCTAATACGCCTCACATGACTACAAATCAATTACGTCAAAAAAATTAACCACAACATAAATCTCCCCCAGACTTTATCCAACAAGAAGATTTGTCTACATAGAGACCAAATATGTTGCTGCTAAATATTCCATTTTTGAGGACTTGTGAGTCTTTTTTTGCTGGTCTGAGCCAATTATTTTATGTTTTTTCAACAGCTTTTCTTTTGTCATAGGTCGCATTGATCTTTACTCTTCTATCTATATATATATTATGAATTATGTATCTAAGAAAGTAAAGATGGTGCAAACACATGCACAACCATATGAAACTAGTTAAGTTGGACAAACCATACAATTAAGATACAAAGTGCTGAACTCATGCATGGCAAGATTATTTGTCCTGAAAAAGTTATAACCAGAGGGGCTCACTAATAAGCCATAAACTGTCTATGTTTGTGAACAAAAAAATATAAGTATATGAAAATCATCAATTAGTTGAACGCATTCACACGATGTTATCAATGTGCCATGGAAAAACATAGCCAATTATTTCCAAATACAAAATGGCATTTTATATATATATGGGAACCCTTCTTCGGTGAACTGGTTTGTCAGCGAACCGACGGTTCAATCCGTCGCTATAGCATAGAATGCTGACGCCGGCTATGGTGACTGTGTTCGTACCGCGAACACCGTCGCTTTAGCGACGTATGAACCGTCACTATAGCCCCGGTTTGTCTTTGGTTCACCTTTTCCGGTTCGTTAGAGAAAATTTTCCATATATATATATATATATATATATATATATATATATACAGAACTATGTTTTATTGGTTCCACAGAATCATAAAATTAATAGATTTCCCTAGTTCATAATTCAAAGAACATGCACATTAAAAAAGGGTTACCATCATTTTCCAAGCAAGATAACCAGTTGGGCCGCCTTTATGCCCTTGCCCATCATCATCTGAATATGTAATTCCCCTGCTTAACACCTCTTTCACAAACGAAACCACCCCATCCTTCTCTCTCATTTCCAAATACAAAGAAATCACCTTCTCAATCATACTAAAACTCGGCTTCAACCCAACACAATCCATGTCCACAAGGAGGTCAACCACATCCCCAACCTCATTCTTTTCCTCAATCAACTTCTTAACCCACCCACACATTAATGAAACCATGAGCTCCATCGTCTCCTTATCAACCCGATTCTCCTTCCTAAACCAATCAAACACTTCCAGGGCAAACCAAGAATCCCTCCCTTCCTGAGAAAATACACCAACACGAGCTGCAATTCACGAACAGATAACCGATCATTCATTTCCTCAAGAACATCGGATGGCTCCCTAGTCATACGCTCCAATTCTTCAATTGCCTCAAAAAACCCTTCACTCATTTCATCTTCATCATCACTAGTTATAAAAGTATCCAACTCAACAGATTTCAAAAACCCAAATTCTCGGACTTTCCCTTTATTCACAACAACAGAATTAGGGGCTTTCAGTTTGCTGACTGCAGTTGAAACCCTAGAGCATGAATTAATCCTAAATTTGGTACAAAACTGAGCAGCAAGAACTCGATGCCGTGGAGAAGAAGAAGAATAAGTCAATCCCGACCTGGTAAGATAAGCAACACCATATGTAAAGGCCATTTTGATTAGGGTTTAAGCAGTATTAGCTCTGGTTGGTTCCTGAGAATCTGCAGGAAGTAGAAAGTAATACAAAGTTGCTATCTTTGGAGAGAAATTCAACCGTTGATTCCTATTCTGTGTTTTTCTTAGAAAACAAACACGGTGGGAAGGAAGTAAATGGAGAATTACTTCTTCTTTTGGAGGAATTGAAGGTGAAGTTGTGGTAATTGGAAATGTGGTAGCTAGGGTTTCAAAGGTAAGGAACTTGTAGCACTAACCGCCAATAAAATAATTTCACATGTTGCAAAGAGGAGGAAGAAGACGAGGAGAGAGAATTTTTGAATGAGGTTGGGTGATTGAAACGTGTTCCATCCAGCACTGTTCACCAACGTAAGGCTCCACTCACAGTCCCAATTTTTACGAAATGCCAACGTAAGGCTCCACTCACATTCCCAATTTTTACGAAATGCCATTATCTAAATAAATACGATTATTTATTTATTTATTTATATTATATTATAGTATTAAGTTCAGATGACCACTTGGGGTTTGACCGATTTTTTACTTAACCACCTGTGGTACGTAAACCTACATTTAAACTCTCGATCTTTTGAGGTGAAGTGAAAAAATTACATTTTCCATCCAAATTAAGCGTGGCGTGTATGCCGACGCTTAAAACGCGTGAAGAGAGTGTGTCGGCCAAGAACAACGGTAAAATGTCTTAAATACCCATTCTTCTTCTTGTTTGTTGGCTTGTAAGAGCGGATCGAAGCATTTATGGTCTTCCCATTTCAAATTTATTTGAGCTCCATCGCATCTGAAATTGAAAAGCTACTTCTTAAGCTCCAACCATTATTTGCAATTTCTGAAGGTAAGTTTTCCAATTCCTTTCCATTCCTTTTTCATTCCATCCTTGTTAAGAAAAGGACTTTATAGCCGAATGGCTCGATATGAACTTGAAGGACTGTTTGTCCTTTTAGTTGCTACTGTCATAACCGAATGCTACTGTTATGTATGAAAATTAGGTTCAAGGAGATAGGTATGGCTGTGGAATAATAAGGATGCTGTTATGGGTTGTTATTGTAAACAATGGCTATGAAATTAGTAACCTAAAACTATGCCTCTGAAGGTAAGTTTTCCAATTCCCTTTCATTAATTTTTCATTCCATCCTTGTTAAGAAAAGGACTTTTATAGCCGAATGGCTCGATCTGAACTTGAAGGACTGTTTGTCCTTTTAGTTGCTACTGTTGCTACTGTCATAACCGAATGCTACTGTTATGTATGAAAATTAGGTTCAAGGAGATAGGTATGGCTGTGGAGTAATAAGGATGCTGTTATGGGTTGTTATTGTAAACAATGGCTATGAAATTAGTAACCTAAAACTATGCCTATCAACTGTTTGATAAAAGTTCTAAAAGAACTATTTTGACTGAAAACTATATATTAGATTATAGCAAAAAGCAAATTAACCATGGAAGTAATATATATACATTTATGGTCTGATATTTGATATTACTCTTCGTGTTGTTTATGTTAATCAGGAGTCATGTCTTCGTCAAGCAATGATGTAGGAAGGATGAATGTTGAGTCATGCTACACATACCTAAGCGATGTAAATGTGGGAAAAAAGCAAGTGTAAGAATTGTTGACTTGAACAAACCATCGAAGGGGAGATTATATTTTGTATGCGATGAGTGTGAGTTTTGGGCATGGTGTTTGCTTTCTACTACAAACTCAAGTGGAATAGTCAGTGGCCCCAATGAAGACAATGACAGAATGGGGACATTGGTGAGTGGAACAAAATACAAGTGTTCGTGTGAGCTGAATAACATACCAAGTAGGATGATAGTTGTTGAAAGTAATGTGAAGATGATAATTGTTGTTGGACTTGTGTTGTATTGCAGTATCGGTTATGATGTATTTTATTAGTAACAAATGAATGTATAAACTAATGGTAGTTTAGGAGACCTACCAACTATGATGTAATATTTAATGTTCAATGTTTAATGGTAATGTGCAATGTTTAATTTCAATGTTTAATGTTTAATGTTCAATGTTCAATGTTCAATGTTCAATGTTTAATGGAATGTATAAACTGTCAATGTATAAACTGTTGGACAAGGTGTGAAATATTGCAAAGTTGATTCAAACAGTTAATCGACAAAAAAATTATGCCCAAAAACTACCCATTCAAACATTAAAGAGTTACATTCCAAGTGCGTTACATAATATCCAACTATAAAACATAGTCCAAAAACTTGTCATTGAAACATTGTCCAAAAACTATACATTTGACAAAGTATACACAATCACACTTGTCAAAACAGTTAAGCGACGAAAAATTATACATTCAAACATTAAAGCCTTAATCCCTCAATCCCCTTTTTTTGGTGATTTGTCTTTCTTGCTTCTTTATGGCTCTCATCTTTATGTTCTTTTCTCGTCAGAAGTGTGAGTGAGCTTAAAGCAGTGATTACTCCACATAGTTGACAAAGTTGGTGTGGGATTAGGTTGAGAGCTTGATTTGGGTTGGTGTGGTATTTCGAAGTAGTTGTAGTATTAGCAGGTCCCTTGACTTGGTATCCTTTAGTCTGGAAATTTTGTGGCATGGGATTTGGCTGAAAAGGAATGCACAAGTTTAGTAGTCCAATACAAATAAATAATCAAAAACAGTTATGATTGACAACCATTAAAATGTACCTTAGCGGGATGTCTTGTAGGAATGTCTCGATTGTGTTGACCGTATGCGATTGACTCCTTGTTATTTGTCTGAAAATCAAAACATGTTAAACTGTTATAAATAAGAGTTGAAAATACAGTTGGAATGTATAAAAAACATAAAGAATATTGTGACGCCCCCAATATTAGGTATACGTTACCCATCTTGGGTCGCCCCTTACATGGTACATAAATTCAAATACAAAATTAATTATACATCTGTCGTGTAATATATGACAATACATAAACTAACAGTTCTAATAGAAATATTGTCATTTAGACAATATCCATACTCAAGGAGTCCTCATTACAATTATTATCACACTATTTCACGAATAGTGAGGACTACTAATCTTATCTTCAGGACCATCACTCGTTTCCCCAACTCGTCCCATTTATATTCTCATTTCAAGAGAAAACGGGAAAAAGAAAGGGTGAGCTCAACTAGCCCAAAGAAGAAATATTATGACTAAGATAATGCGAATAAATTATCAATACTCTTCAACAATGTTAAAGCGATAAAATACAATAGACAACCGGTTTAAGCTGCGGTGAATATCTGATCCATTAAAAGAGTCAAGTAGAAAATAAAGTCTACTATCTCTTTAGGTTTTAAAAGGTTTTCATCAATTTTATCACTAAGACTCGGTTTAATGAATAAACCACAATATCTAATCATCCCTGTATACACGGTCAAGGATTTTCATCAAATTATCAATGGTCATGACTATACAAGAATCACCCCCGGTCATAATCATACCAAAACTATCCATCAACGCATTATACGCATTTGAGGACTTTTATCACATCATTTATATCAAGCCATGATTATACCGAATGATCCCTGGTCATAATCATACTAAGTTCATCTATGCACGTAAGCCAAAGATAACATAATATAACATGAGGATGATGACAATGACATAATAATTCAATAAAACAAGTTCACGAATTAATTTATTCAGGAACTAATAACGTCTAAATTGTCAACATGATACTGCTTTGTAGAGTAAAATTCAAGAATGATCAGAAGAATATTTCCATGAAAAAATCTTTGGATGAAACGCAAATATCAAAAGATATTCTACTAATTTCATGGAGTATAGAAGTCAAAGTTTTAACCATTTGGGTATAATAAAGAATGGAATAATAAAAGAAATCACCATGCATGCGGTGCAGATTGCATGATGAGTTATTCAATAGAATAATAATAACGGAACACGGTCGGTGAAATTCACACCGCAAGCAGGATGATCCACCAGAATAATAAATGAATAATAAAAAAATGGAACAGTAGGTGTAAAACACACGGATGGATATTCCAATGAATAATAAATGCAGAATACTAAATAATGGAACCGTGTTAAATTGTAAAAAACACGCATGACAGGATATTCCAACAGAATAATAAAGAATGGAATAATGAGAAGAAGATCACCAAGTATAGGGGATTCAGCGTATCTGAGTTATTCAAATGAATAAATAAGAATGGAATAATATAAAGGATTTCACCAAGTATAGGGTATCTGGCGTATACAAGGTTATGTATAGGGTATGCCACTTTTACGAGTTATTCCAACGAATAATAATGAATGTAATAATGAAGTTCTCTTCATGAATAAGAAAGAATAACACACCCTACGAAGTACAACAAATAATATCCCTTACCTTAGAAGAATCGAATATTGGAAAAGTGAAGTAGCGAGAATACTTTTCTTCTTTCTCTCTATAGTTTCTCTCTCAGAGTTTCAATGAATTCGTAAGAAAATAATGAAGGAATGAGCTTTATTTATAGGAAAATAGAATGCATAGTAATTAATCCATGAGCGGTCAGATTGATTTACTTTTTAACTGACGGTCCATATTTAAAGCAAAATTTTTAAATAAAATATCATATATTCTATTTATATAAAATATTTTACTATGCAAACACTATGCAACACTATGCAAAAACACTATGCAACACTATGCATAATAAAATATAATATATTCTATTTATAGAATAATTTTAATAAAGTGATACATTTTATATAAAAGATGTTTCGTTTTATTACGTTAATAATCTGAATAAAACAAAACGTCATTATCATTATAATAATTCATATTATTAATCGACAATAATGGAATCAAACCGGAGGTGACTTCTCACATAAGCATCAATAATCAATACTAGTGTCTACTTACGCAACCACACGTATTCGCATACTTTTACTATCGAGTAGTTCAACGAGATCAACGGTAAAACTTCCATAGTTATTTCCATAAAATATTTTTGTCGTTTTCTCAATCCGATAATAATTACGTTGTGGGGTCCACCAATGATTGATTGGTAGTTATACGAATATTCCTCTTTGCTAGTCAATATATTCCCAAACCAATCGAATATAATATAACCACTTGCATACTTTGCAAAATTTATAAATACTACCCACAACTATAATATTATCTCAAATTCACACCATAATATTAAAAATTATTTTGACAAAATTTAAATCTTTATTGATAAAATCTGGGGTCTCACAATCTCCCTCCTTATGGAATTTCGCCCTCAAAATTAGAATGCGTACGGTATGATAAAGAGGTGAGGATACCTTGAATACCTTTATCGTTGAAAACATTAAATTCATCTTGCAATCCTACCAAAGATATTCATTAATAATTCATCTTTGCACTACAGCCAAAGATATACAATAAAACCAATAATCTTTGAGACTCGACAATAGTATCACGACCACGAATTATCCACGCACCTAACGCCATGGATATTCGTGTTTTTAATTACTGATCATGATTATACGGAATAATCCTCGGTCATAATCATACCAAGTCCATCAATGTACTACTACCAAAGATGACTTTTACCACATCCATGAATTAATATTTCATTCTCGAGACTCATTTCAATAATTAATCCACATCATCGAATCATCCCCGCACTACGTGAGCGAGGATATTCTTTATTATCACGACCACGAATTATCCATGCACTACGTGCAAAGATAATCGTGTATTCATTAATATCACGACCACAAATTATCCATGTACTACGACCCAAAGATAATCGTGTATTCATTAGTATCACGACCACAAATTATCCATACACTACTACCAAAGATAATCGTGTATTCATTAGTATCACGACCACAAATTATCCATGCACTACTACCAAAGATAATCGTGTATTCATTAGTATCACGACCACAAATTATCCATGCACTACGTGCAAAGATAATCGTGTATTCATTAGTATCACGACCACAAATTATCCACGACTACTACCAAAGATAATCGTGTATTCATTAGTATCACGACCACAATTATCCATGCACTACGTACAAAGATAATCGTGTTTTCAATTACGGTTATGATTATACCGAACAATCCCTAATCATAATCATACCAAGTCCATCTACGCACCTTGTGCCACGAGATGACTTTCAACATAATATAAGCATGAGGATAATGATATAAAGAATCAATCAAATGAGATAAAGGATAAATATTAAACATTTATAATATAATTTATCCAGATTCAAGAATATCCCCATGTTATCAATCACTTAATAATCTCATAATCTAATATCATTAATATTATAACAATACTTCTTAAATTTATAAACAATTTATCTCAATTGTTTACGCTTTACCATATAATGCATTTAATCATTCAAAACTGCCATACTCATAAGATATCATCACCAATTATCAAATCCCTCATCAAAAAATATGCATATACTCTATATAGGATTCTCTAGCCATAAAATCCTATTTTCAACTTTGTTACTTCACATAACATATTTAACTCATATGTTCGTAACTAAACTATTTTCATGAAAAATACCAAATCAGTCCCAAAAATATTTCTTTTCTGGGATTTAGCATAATATAGTCCCATGATGAAAATATATTTTTCTCGGAATTTTTAAAATTCATTTACTATTTTTCAAAAATCAATTTCTAATTAATTCCTTAAGAAATTAGCTACCTCAAGTTTAACTCCAAAAATTCCCAAATCTTGGCAAGACCTTAAACATGTTAATGTGAGTCTCCAGTTTAAATTTCATGGTCATCGGAGTTATAGAACTCCAGTTATAGAATTTTTCGTCAAAAAAAACCTAAATATTGAAATGGTCATAACTTGTTCATTTTAAGTCAGAATGAGCTCATTTTTGGACAGGAGGTACTTTATAACATATATTTTCATGTCCCTAAAGGCCAAAATTTTTCACATAAATTTACTGGCCGAAACAGCCCCTTAAAGTTTCTGGGCAGTAGCGTTTTTTGTAATTTGCAGCTTTGGACTCTTTTGCTAAATTCAGTCCACACGAAAATCTACAGCACCTTTTTCAGTGATTCCACTTGGATAAGCTACAAAACTCATAGATCTAACTCTAGGACTTGACCGCACTCAAAAATTCAAAATATAATAGGAGATATGGTCAATTGAATATCATGTTACGTTTTTACCAAAATCTGATTTTTCAACCTTTTGTGATTTCTAAGAAAATTTCATGTTTTCACATAATAACCACATAACTCATCATAACACTTACTAATACTTCATATACCCATGATTTTCATTAGTCCAATGCTTTTATTATGACTTTCATCATAATCCTCGTAAATGATTCTTTTAGTTGAAGAAATATTTGAGGGTTTAAGAAATGGGGTTTTCAGATCGGGTCAATACAAAATTCGATTTCACGCTCTAGGGTAGGCTAGGAAATCTTCAAGAATACGTCAAGAAATTTATTAATGATAGAAATATCATTCAAAATCGCTACTCTTATCCAAGACTTGGATAAGACGTTACATTGATACCAACTGTGATTTCTATCCTTTAACCTAGATAAGACCTCACAATGATACCTATCAACTTGTCATCGTCATTCACGACGTCGCCTCGTAAAGTCCGGCGGTGCATTCCACACAAGGAAGTCAACAACGAAAGGATCGGGGCTCTTTACTTATGGCTTCGATATAACAATGATTAACTTTAGGGTTTGGTTACTTTGAATTCGTATAACAAAGTTGGTTAGAATATGAAAGCTAACAACCTTACAAAAAGAATAATAAGTAGTTAATCAATCGTTTTCAAAAAAATTACCTCAAAGGCAAGTATTTTCAAAGAGATAAGATCGTGAAAGTGTTTATTTGAAACAACAAGATTAATAAATGTTTGGAGGTAACGAAGGTTTCTCCCAACGAAGTTTCAATAGATAAATCAAAGTCTAATTTTTTTTGAGTCAAATTTAAACATTGAACACAACTAGGTAGAATAAAATAGTGGGTAGAACTTGTATTGAATAAAGTATAGACTTCATGAATAATTAATTTACCCGTAATAACTTCGTTCGGTTTCTCAACAAACGCTCTCGCTTAAATTACCGAAGTTTGACTTTCTTATAGGTACATTCCACCCTTAAGTGCTTCTTCACATTCACGATCCATGATTTGAATCATTATTCTCGATCCATATCGAATTCGGGTTGCCCGCTATGCATGTGGTAATTCAATTCGATGTTTGGTTCTCCCAATTCTTGTCCAAAAGCAAAGTCCATTTCATCTATTTTGGCTTTATTGGATCGGACGTCTTTTTCTACACTATCAACGCGTTGTGCAACTTTTTACCCATGCATCGTCTATTCTCCTTCGTTCAGTTGTTTCTTCTTTCAAATTGATCTTTGATTTTTAAATTCTCGATTCCAACTTTAATATCTTACACCTCGCCAAAGCGTGATTTTGTTCGAGCATCACATATCGGTAACCCAATTTTGAATTGTTGTATCCCTTTGTTCCACTAATCGTTTGCACGTTCTTCAACTCGTTCTTCTAGCTCACGAACACGATTTTGTAATTCTAAGTTTTGATCATAAATTTCTTCTAACCAATTCTCCTTGGGTTCCTCTTCTTCCTCTTCTTCCTCACTTTCAATTGCTACCTCCGCAACTAGCTCAAGCGGGTGCAACAATTAGTTCTTCATTCACTACGTGGATATCTCTAATTTGTTCCTCGTCCGATTAATCGCATTAACTCGATTAGTGATTAAAGGTGTCACAACGGTCACATTCACTCCATTGTGAATATTTCAAATTTGCCATTTCCAAACACCGCCACAACACGAGGGTTAATTAATATATCAAATATTATCCCTATACTACGACCGACCAATTAAATAACAAATAAACTTAGGTAGGTCATACTAGCGAAGGAATTCCCTGTCTCTCCCTCCTAGTTCTTATCTCAGATCTTAGTGGGGATCATATCCCTAAGCTACGATACCAACCGTGGCGCCCCAATATTAGGGTATCGTTACCCATCTTGGGTCGCCACTTACATGGTACATAAATTCAAATACAAAATTAATTATACCTCTGTCGTGTAACATACAACAATACATAAACTGAGAGTTCTAATAGAGATATTGTCATTTAGACAATATCCATACTCAAGGAGTCCTCATTACAATTATTATCACACTATTTCATAGAATAGTGAGGACTACTAATGTTATCTTCAGGACCATCACTCGTTTCCCCAACTCGTCCCAGCTATATTCTCATTTCCTGAAGAGAACAGTGAAAGAAAGGGTGAGCTCAACTAGCCCAGTAAGAAATATTATGACTAAGATAATGCAGAATAAATTATCAATACTCTTCAACAAAGTTAAACTGATAAAATACAATAGACAACCAGTTTAACTGCAGCGGAATATGCAATCCATTAAAAGAGTCAAGTAGAAAATAAATGTGACGCCCCCAAAATAGGTATACATCACCCATTCTGAGTTGTCAATACATGGTACAGAAACAACTACAACTTTATTATTACAACAAAGAGAAAGCGTGAGTTTAAATACAAATATTATCTTCAGACAATATCTATACTCAAATAAATCCTCATCACACTTATTGATACATTATTTTACAAAATGGTGAGGACTACTAAACAACTCTCTCTAGAACCTTCATTCCATACCCAGACTCGTCTTTCGCTTATATTCTCGCCTCCCGAGAAAAATGGAACAAAAAGGAAAAGGGTGAGCTCAACTAGCTCAAGAAAGAATATTATGACTAAGATAATATACAACAAATTACCGTTAGTCTTCAACAGGAAAAATCTAATAGAATACAATAGACAAACAAATTTTAAATCAATATTCGCAGTGAAATAATAATTTATTAGAAGAGTTAAGTAGAGAATGCAAACTACTATCTTCCATGTATGAATTTAAAAGTTCATCGTCATCTTTTATCCCTTTAACATCAATCAATATATATATCCGGAATCACATATTCATCTTTGCACTACAAAAAGCCAAAGATATTCATCGATTGGTCATGTTCATCTAAACACTGCTCATCTTTGCACTCTACAGCCAAAGATATTCTTCAGAAATCATTCATCTTTGCACTACAGGGCCAAAGATATTCCATAATATCATCATTTAAGACTGAAGATGATGAAAAATATTTTTAAAGAAACGAATCCAGTGAAACAAAATGACAAAGATTAAGGATTAAGGATTCGTACTTTGTTTTATTCACGTCCAAAAATACCTCAAAAATAATCGCAGTGGTGTAAAATTCAAGAATGATCAAAACATGGATACAATCAAAGCTAGTATCCAGAATAGATATTTTGGACGAAAAGAAAATTTTTATTTTTTGATGAATAGTCCAGATTCGTGAATAGTGTCAGATACGTGAATAAGGCCAGATACGTGAATAGTAATCCGACACCAAAAGTTCCAAATTTGATAAAAACTTCAGATCAATATTTCAACATAATGATATTAAAGAAATAATATCATTACGAAAAAAAAATAATATCTCTTACCTCGAAAGATCAAGATCTTAAATTAAAAACAGGATATAGGCTATGACTTGAACTTTGCTTAGAATAGCAATACTCAAATTATACTCAAAATACTTACAAGAATACGCTCGATAATATAGAAAGAGAAAACTTCAGAGTTTTACGGTGTGATTTTCAATTTAACCTAAAGACCCTATTTATAGGAAATTACTTAGAATTAAAGTTAGAAAATTTAATATAATATTAATATATTATATATAAATTTTTTACGCACACAATCTATGATCTGAATTCAGCCATGCTTGACAACAAATAAGTCTACCAAACAAATCAAAAAACGTTTTTATTATTTAAAATAATTAAAACTTCCAAAAATCAATTATTCAGAATTTAGAACATCAATAATTCATAATAAATAGCCCTTTTATCAGAAAATTCGAATCTCATGAGTTTTTATAGGAAATTCAATTCTTTACAACTTTGCAGAAGAAAGTTTTTCCAAATTCCAAATGTAAATTGACCGAAATCCACAAGAGGCGATTTTATTGTGCTATAATCAAATTTGATCAATAAATGGGGTCCCACCGACATGTTTAACATGTTTTAAACATTTATTGCAACAAAATACTCTTCCTCCTCAGATACTCATATATCCCACATTCGTTGTAAAAAATATCACCATTATTATATTATTAAAATATAATAATACATTATCTTATCAATAAAAGATAAAATTTCAATTTTCAACAATTATCACATTAAAATTTTTCTCCATCTATATCCACATAAAATCAATATTTTCCTCATCATATGAATCAATAATTAATTATTCACAAATAATATTACAGAATCACAATATTGACAAACCGTATAGGTTCCTGTGAGGAAAGAGGGCTTTCCAATAAGAATTTTTCCTTCTTGCGTAGCAATTAGGTGACCAAACCTCTCCTTAGATGTAACTTTCTAGACATTGCCAATAATGTTATCTAATAATATTATTCAGATAATATGAATTATTGCTTCGATAATGAAAAATATTGTGTAATGACAATTATTCAAACAATGATAAAGAATATAAAATATCAACGCAAAGAATTATTGAATCAATAAAATATCGAACAATAATTCGTAACCATTATTGAGTAGTGCCTTTCACGTAAGAATCAATAATTGGTGCAATACCGTAATCTTCTTGTGTTTTAACCATCGAGTATTTTAACTTGTATTAATGGTAAATAACTACGCTGTTATTTTTAACCAACTTATATTTGTCGTTTTCTTCATCCAATCGCTTTCCAGTTATGGGCCCACACATGGTCGCTACTTGCCGTCATACGAATATTCCCCGACAAGATTTAATATTCCACGACCAAACGAATATCCCCGACAACAATGAATATTTTATAACCACTTGCTTATTTTGAAATATTTTGCGTATTTTACCCTAACTATCCACATTAATCACATCAACCCTTACTATTTCAAAATAATAAATAGAAAATTAAATTTCATTAATAATAAGTTGGGGTCTTACAACCTCCCTCCTTATGAAATTTCGTCCTCGAAATTGGACGACGTACACTGTGTGTTTGAAAAGGTGAGGATACCTCGCTTTCATTTCCGCTTTCCAATTCCCCCTGGTCATTTCTCTATAGCATGATTCCTCCACAAAACTTTAACTTGTGGTATGACTTTCTTGGCGTAGGGACATGCTCCTTCCTATCCAAGATCTTGACAGTACCTCCTCATACGTTAAGTCTTGGCTATTTCGTCCGGTTCTAATTTATATCGCGTGGTTCGGGTCTTTCACATATTTACGAAGTACGGATATGTGAAACACATTATGAAAACATGAGACATACTTGGAGGTAACGCAAGTCTATAGGCTACATTTCCTACTTTCGGTCAAGAATTTGAAATGGACCGATAAATCGTGGATTGAGCTTTCCTCTCTTCCCAAATCTTGTAACTCCCTTCCATGGAAGAACTCGCAACAATACATGATCCCCTATCTGTAAGACCCCGACTTTTATAAATAAAGATGAATTTTTCTATAAATATTATTTTGAATATTATGGAATAAATTTGATATAATGTTATAGTTGTGGGTAATATTTATAAATTTTGCAAAAGTATGCAAGTTGTTATAAAATATTCGTTTGGTCTGGGAATATTCTTTTTAGGAATATTCGCATAACTACTCAATCATTGGTGGACCCCTACAATGTAATTATTGTCGGATTGAGAAAACGACAAAATATTTTATAAAAATAACTACGGAGGTGTTACCGATTAAAAGCATTGAACTACCCGGTGGTAAAAGTAAATGAATATGTCTGGTGAGGTTGCGTAGTAAGATTGCGGTATTGATTATTGATGCTTTACGTGAGAAGTCACTCATTTATGCTTAATTATACTACTGATAATTCTTCGCGATCATATCTCTTATATTATTGATTCAATTATTGTCACATGATATCATACATATAATATGTTATAGTATTAAATCAATAATTGAGACGACAAGTTATAAATGATTAATAATTGTTGAAAGATTAAATATGTGTTGATGAAAAAAAAAAATGATTTGTGGTAAGTTTGATTATTTTATGGGGGCTCATATGTCATCATCTAAGAGTCTCTTCGTTAATAGTATTTACCTTCATCAATAGTAATTACCTTAAATCAATAGTAATTACCCTTGTGAATAGTATTTACCTTTCGTCGATAGTAATTACCTTCGTCGATAGTAATTACCCTTGTGAATAGTATTTACCTTCGTCGATAGTATTTACCTTCGTTAATAGTAATTACCATTACCAAACGTCGAACCACTTGTCGTTTTCACATTACAGAGCCGAACCACTATGTCGTTTCACATTCACGGTGTCAAACCACTTTTCTTTTCACATCATTAGTCGTCGAAGCCACTTGCGCTTTTTCACTGGCGGTCTTTAAGCTAGAAATCTTCTATAAATAGAGGCTAGGGCTTCATTATTTTCACTTAATTCATTCAAGCTATATAGAGAGAAAGTATAGAGAGAATAAGAGAGAAAGAAGAAGAGTATTTTGTTACTACACCTGCTTCTTGCAAAGATTCAATCTCCTACCAAATGTAAGGGGTGTTATTCTTTCTTATTCATGAAGAGGCTGTTGTTATTCCATTGCTTATTATTATTCTGTTGGAATAACTTTGATATCGCGGTTTACCTATACTTGGTGACATTCTTCTATTATTACATTGGAACATCACATGCTTGTGTGTTTTACAGGACTGGTTAAAATCTTTATTATTATTCATTGGAACATCCATGCATGTGTTTTACAGGACTGATTCTACATCTTTATTATTATTACATTGGAACATCACATCATGTGTTTTACAGGACTGGTTCCGTCTTTATTATTATTACATTTGGAACATCACATGCATGCATGTGTTTTACGTGGGACTGGTTCCATTCTTTATTATTCTGTTGGAACATCCACATGCATGCGTTTTACGCCGGACTGATTAGATTATTTATTATTACATTGGAATAACCTACACATCTTGAGGCCTATCGCATGCATGGTGATTTCTTTTTTATTCTATTCTTTATTATACCCAGTTGGTTAAAACTTTGACTTTATACTTTATGAAATTAGTGGAATATCCTTGATATTTTTGCGTTTCATCCAAAGATCTTTTCATGGAAATATTCTTCCGATCATTCTTGAATTTTACTCTACAAAACGAGATCGTGTTGATAATTTGGACGTTAATAATTCACGGATAAAATAATTCTTGAACTTGTTTTATTGAATTCTAATATCATTGTCATCATCCTCATGTTTATATTATGTTGAAAGTCATACGTATTCTGTAGTGCGTAGATGGACTTGGTATGATTATGACCGAGAGACTATTCGGTGTAATCATGGTAGTAATGTTACAAATGATGTGATAAAAATCCTCGGGTAGTAGTGCATTGGTGGGATGAGTTGTTGGCATGATCATGACCATTAATGAATACAAAAATATTCTTGGCCCGTAGTGCATGAATAATTGTGGTCGTGATACTAAAGAATATCTTTCGTAGTAGTGCGAGGGGGTGATTCAATGATGTGGAATATTTATTAAAAGTGAGTCTCGGCTATAACGATGATGAAAAACCTTTTAAAACCTAAAAGATAGTAGACTTTATTTTCTACTTGACTCTTTTAATGGATTGCTTATTAAATTCTTTATTAAAGTGGTTTATACATTGTATTTTATCGGTTTAACATTGTTGAAGACTATTGATAATTTATTACGCATTATCTTAGTCATAATATTTCTTCTTAGGCTAGTTGAGCTCACCCTTTCTTTCATTGTTCTCTTGAGGAAATGAGAATATATTTGGGACGAGTCGGGAAATGAGTGATGGTCTGAAGATAGCATTAGTAGTCCTCACTATACGTGAAATAGTGTGATAATAATTGTAATGAGGACTTTTTTTTTTTTTTGAGTTTGTATAATATCTAGTAGGCGATATTTGTATTTAAACTCACAGTTTATGTCGTATTGTACCACGCCAGTTATGTTAATAAGTTGTATTTAAATTTGGTACCATGTAAGTGGCGACCCAAGATGGGTGATGTATACCTAATTTTGAGGCGTCACACCTACACTAAATTCCACGTCCTTTCGATGAAGATCCGCATAACTCTTTTGTCGATCTTGTGCCATTTGTATACGTTGTCGAATCATTTGAATCTTTTCGGTGAGTCATACGTACTTAACTTTCGGGTCCCAACAATGTTGCTTCACCCACCTCATCCCAACATATTGGAGAACGACATTTTCGGCCCATATAATGCTTCTTCAATGGAGCCACACTTATACTTGCTCGATAACTATTGTTGTAGGAGAATTCCACCAATGGTAAATACTTATCCCAACCCGCGCCTTGAAGTCTCAGGACACGTAGTCTTAATAAATCTTCAAGAGTTTGAATAGTCCTCTCGATTGTCCGTCCGTTTGGGGATGGTATCTTAGAACTAAATCGCAAATCCGTGCCCATAGCTTTTTGCAAGCTAACCCAAAATCTTGAAGTGAATCTTGGGTCACGATCCCAAACTATGGATCTGGGAATGCCATGCTTTGTGGCGCCCCCAAAATTAGGTATCGTCACCCATCTTGGGTCGCCACTTACATGGTACATAAATTCAAATACAACTTCTTAATATAAGCGTAGGTGGTACAATAATACGAAAAAAGCGTGAGTTTGAATACAAATATTGTCTACTAGATATTATACAAAATCAAAAGGAGTCCTCATTACAACTATTATCACACTATTTCACGAATAGTGAGGACTACTAATGCTATCCTCGGACCATTACTTGCTCCCCGACTCGTCCCAAATTATGTTCTCATTTCTGAAGAGAATGAAAGAAAGAAAGGGTGAGCTCAACTAGCCCAAGAAGAAATATTATGACTAAGATAATGCAGAATAAATTATCATTAGCCTTCAACAAATGTTAAACCGATAAAATACAATAGACAACCGTTTAAGCAATGAATAAGCAATCCATTAAAAGAGTCAAGTAGAGAATAAAGTCTACTATCTTTTAGGTTTTAAAAGGTTTTCATCAATTTTTATCGAGACTCACTTAATAATAAACCACCACATCTAATTATCCCCTGCACCACTTGGTCAAGGATTTTCATCAAATTATCAATGGTCATGATTATACCGAATCACCCCCGGTCATAATCATACCAAAAACTATCCATCATTGTGCATTACACGAGCCATCGAGGACTTTTGTCACATCATTTATATCAAGTCATGATTATACCGAATGATCCTCGGTCATAATCATACTAAGTTCATCTATGCACGTAAGCCAAAAGATAACATAATATAACATGAGGATGATGACAATGATATAGTAATTCAATAAAACAAGTTCAAGAATTATTTAATCCATGAATTATTAACGTCCAAATTGTCAACATGATCTTGTGTTCAGTGAGAGTAAAATTCAATAATGATCAAGAATATTTCCATGAAAAGATATTGGATGAAACGCAAATATCAAGGATATTCTACTAATTTCATGGAGTATAGAAGTCAAAGTTTTAACCAACTGGGTATAATAAAGAATGGAATAACAAAAGAAATCACCATGCATGCTAAGATTTCGATAGACAAAAGTTATTCAATGAGAATAATAATAACGGAACCAGTCGGTGAAATTCACGCGGGCAGGATGTTCCAACGAGAATAA
The DNA here is from genome assembly GCA_020205615.1 of Panax quinquefolius. Lineage (NCBI taxonomy): Eukaryota > Viridiplantae > Streptophyta > Magnoliopsida > Apiales > Araliaceae > Panax > Panax quinquefolius. The sequence goes on along the minus strand of CM035162.1, from coordinate 9,615,753 downwards.
TAAAGATGGAACCAGATCGGTGTAAAACACACGATAGGATATTCCAACGAGAATGATAAAGAGCGGAACCGGTCCGGGTGTAAAACACACGCATGTGATGTTCCAACAGTAATAATAAACACTAACCAGTGGGTGTAAAAACACATACTGAGGATGTTCAAAATGTAATAATGAAGAATGTCACCAAGTATAGGGTAAACCACGATATAAAGTTATTCCAATGAGAATAATAAGCAATGGAATAACATAAGGATTTCACCAAGTATAGGGTATGCTGGCGATACAAAGTTATGTATAGGGTATGCCACTTTTACGAGTTATTCCAATGAATAATAATGAATGGAATAATGAAGTTCTCTTCAAGATGAAAGAATAACACCCTTACAAGTAAAAGAAGGCTGAATATAGAAGTAGTGAAGTAGCAGAATACTCTTCTTCTTTTCTATAACTTTCTCTATAGCTTCTCTCTATAATTTCTCTCTAGAGTTTCAAATGAATTCGTAAGAAAATAATGAAGGAATGAGCTTTATTTATAGGAAAATGGAATGCATAAGAATTAATCCATGAGCGGTCCAGATTGATTTACTTTAATCGACGGTCCATATTTAAAGAAAAATCTTTTAAATAAAATATAATATATTATATTTATATAAAAACATTTTACTATGCAAACACTATGCAATACTTATGCAAAACACACTATCGCAATACTATGCATAATAAAATATAATATATTCTATTTATGAATAACTTTAATAAAGTATTCTATTTTATATAAAAGATGTTTCATTTTATTACGTTAATAATCTGAATAAAACAAAACGTCATTATCATTATAATAATTCATATTATTAATCGACAATAATGGAATCAAACCGAGTGACTTCTCACATAAACATCAATAATCAATCTTGTGTGTTACTTACGCAACCACGCGTAGACATCAGATTTTTACTACCGAGTAGTTCAACAAGAACTACGGTAAAACTTCCGTAGTTATTTCAATAAAATATTTTTGTCGTTTTCTCAATCCGACAAATAATTACATTGTAGGGTCCACCAATGATTAGTAGTTATGCGAATATTCCCACCAATCGAAATATAATATAACCACTTGCATACTTTGCAAAATTTATAAATACTACCCACAACTATAATATTATCTCAAATTCACACCATAATATAAAAAAATTATTTCGACAAAATTTAAATCTTTATTGATAAAATCTGGGGTCTCACACATGCAACCTCACAATTTCATTCACGTACATCTTTAAGACGTTCAAGGAATAAGTCTCCGTGATCGGCAAGAAATGAGCAGACTTGGTTAATCTATCAACAATAACCCAAATAGCATTGACGCTTGAGAAACCGTAGGAAGACCCGTGAATTGAAATCCATGGTAATGTGTTCCCACTTCCATTTCGGAATCTCAAGTGGTTGCAACGGACCCTTAGGTACTAGATGCTCCGCCTTTACACGTTGGCAAATTAAACACATCGAGATAAACTTTGCAATCTCTCTTCATATTGTTCCACCAAAATGTATGTCAAGATCACGATACATTTTAGTACTTCCAGGATGGATTGAAAATGGTGTATTGTATTGCCTCCATCATAATCTTGTACTTCAAATCGAGTCGTTAGGAACACAAAGTCTAGAGTGGACTCAAGTATTCCTTCTTCATCAATTCTCGCTTAGGAATAGCTCCTTCTTCTTTACTTTCTTCTTCATACGATCATTTCCGGATCGGTGGCTTGAAAGCAACCTTAACTTTTTCTATTAAAGTTGGCTCTGTCGCAGATACTTGACATCATCGCACTCGCTCGTTCGCGATATGATCTTCTACTCAACGCGTCACCTACCACGTTCATTTTCCGGGATGGTATTGAATAATGTGGTCGTAGTCTTTCAATAGCTCGAGCCAACGTCAGCCGCCGCGTGTTGAGTTCTTTTTGAGTGAAGAAATATTTAAGGCTTTTATGGTGCGAATATATCTCCACTTTCTCCCATATAGATAGTGCCTCCATATCTTTAAGCGCAGCGGCGATATGCTGCATGACTCTAGATCATGAGTAGGATAATTCCTCTCATACTCTTTAAGTTGTCGCGAGGCATAGAAGCTATGACTTTTCCACGTTGCATGAGAACACATCCTAACCCTTTGCACGAAGCATCATTTTGAGATAACAAATCCATTCGAACCGGATGGTATTGTTAGAGCAGTGCCGAAATAAGTCTCTCTTAAGCTCTTGGAAACTATTCTCGCATTCTTCACTCCAAACGAATTTTGTATCCTTCGAGTTATTTGGGTTAATGGAGTAGCGATTCGAGAAAACCCTTCCACGAATCTCCGATAATAACCATTAAGCCCAAAAACTACGACTTGATCCACCGACTTCGGTTGCTCCCTAACTTCAGATTGCTTCAATCTTCGTCGGATCAACGAGATACTCCATGTTTTGACACTGACGTGCCCAAGAAATGCTACTTCCTCGAGCGAACTCGCATTTCTTCAATTTGGCATATAGTTGGTTTTCACGAAGCCTTTGGAGTACCAAATACCCAAATGGTGCTCATGATCTTCACGGCTTTTGGAATATATGAGGATGTCATCAATAAAGACAACAACGAATTGATCCAAATATTCCTTGAATACTCGGTTCATCATATCCATGAAAGCCGCAGGAGCATTAGTTAGTCCGAAAGACATGACTAAGAATTCATAATGCCCATACCGAAGTTCTAGAAGGCGGTCTTTGGAATATCCTCGATTCTAATCTTGATTGATGATATCCGTAAGCGAAGATCGATTTTTGAAAAGAATTGTGCCCCTCGTGAATTGGTCAAACAAGTCATCAATACGAGGTAGAGGATACCTATTCTTGATGGTGACATGGTTCAATTCCGATAGTCAATCTAAAGTCGCATACTCCGTCTTTCTTCTTTACTGAATAAAACAGGAGCACCCAAGGAGATGTACTTGGGGCGAATGAAACCGATGTCCAACAATTCTTGTAGTTGGACCTTTAACTCTGAAGTTCAATAGAGCCATTCGATATGGGGTTTTAGAAATGGGCTTTGTACCGGGTTCATGATCGATAAAGAATTCAACTTCACGTTACGGGGGTAGGCGGGAAGTTCTTCAGAAATACGTCGGAAAGTCAATAACAACAGAATATTATTCAAATTTGGCGTGTCTTTATTCAAATCCATAACATGGGCTAAGAAAGCTTGACATCCGTTTTTCAATAAACGAATAGCTTTATGATTAGATATGATAGTGATTGATTTTAATGGTTTAGTTGATTGAATTAAATCACAAATGGGTTGGTTAGAATATGAAAACTAACAACCTTACGAAAATAATCAATTTTGGCATGATGAGTAGTTAACCAATTAATCCCTAAAATCACATCAAAAGCAAGTATCTTTAAAGAGATAAGGTCAACAGGTAAGGTGATGGTGCCAACTTGAATCAAACAAGATTTATAAGCGATGGATGTGATGAAAGTTTCTCCAAGCTGAGTTTCCACGAGATAGGTCAAAGTCTAATTTCTCCGAGTCAAGTTTAAGCGTTGAGCACATGCAGAGAGATAAATGAATGGGTAGCAGAGATATCAAGTAAGGTATAAACTTCGCAAGAATTTATAAATAGCTTACCCGTGATCACCTCGTTTGGGTTTTTCGCATTTTGACCGGTCCACAACAAACGCTCTTCCCGGAATCGTTGACTTTGACTTTTCTCGGGACGATCTTTTGAGTCACCGTCCCCATTGAACTAGGTTTATTCTCAGACAATCTCGAGAGATATGTCCTTCCTTTTCACAATTATAGCATACCTTGAACTATTGTCAGCGCTTTGGGTGATATGTCCCTCTTTTCGCATTTGTAGCATATAATGGGTGGTCGATTCTCCTCCCTTAGAACCCGATTCTTTAAGACTCATTGTCTTCTTACGGTCGTTGTTAAATCTCCTCTTTTAAAATCTCCTCCCGACTCGCTTCTTCTATTTTCATGGCCATGATTACCACCAGAGTGGTTACCATTTTTGTCCGTCTCTGCTTTTTCTCCTTTGGTTATCATTATTTATTCGCTTGATCGCTATCGATCCACACGATCCTCGTTATGGTCCCTTGGTTGAATATACTCGTTATCTCGCTCTAACAATTGAGCCACTCATAACAAACATCCGAATAGAGAGAAAATTTATGAGAAATGAGATATTGTCGTATCCGGGTTTCAAACCTCTCGAAACATCCTCGCCATAATCGTTCCTCATTCTCCACCAAATGAGGTGCAAACACGGATAACTCTGCAAACTTTGCCTCGTCATTGAGACGTCGTATGTTGTTTTGTTCCAATCGATGAACTCCACTTCCTTCATACGACGAACACTTTCGTGAAAGTATTTGTCATTAAATAGCTTCAAACGTCTCGAGAAGACATTGAGTCTTGTATTTGGATGGAGTACGCTTCATGCACTCCCACCGATGAGTCACCGCCTTCGCCACGGAACATAAAGGTGGCGAATGGAACCTTCTGTTCTCCGTGCATCCCAAGACATCGAATATCTTGGTAATTTGCTTGACCCATGTTTCCGCGCATGATCGGATCCGGCTTTCCCTTAAATTCGGTGGTCCCAACTCTTTGAAGCGCTTGTTGTGGATAACCCGTGAATTGCTATCATTTCCTCCTGTATTTTGAACACGAGTCTCTCGCAAATCGATTTTTGTATGAATCGCAAAAACTTCTAAACATCCCTCGTTCATCATCGCTCAATGGTGTTGTTCACGGGAGGAACATTGCACTGACAGAAGTACGTTCTCCAGATTGGTGAGTACAAAGCGTCTCCACGGTCTCATTTCCATTGTTAATATTCTCAATCGACATTCTCAAAATCATCGTAAAAAAACAAGGGTTAATTAAGGAAATCAATATATCACATAATATCCCTATATATCGACTAACTAACAAATAAGCTTAGGTAGGACACACTTTAGCGAAGGATTTACTTTCGTCTCTCCCTCCTAGTTCTATTCCCAGATCTCGCTGGAGATCATATCCCTAAGCTCGATACCAATTTGTGCGCCCCCAAAATAGGTATATATCACCCATTCGAGTTGTCAATACGTACGTAAAACAACTACAACTTTATTATTACAACAAGAAAGCTGTGAGTTTAAATACAAATATTATCTTACAGATAATATCTATACTCAAATAAATCCTCATCACATTTATTGATACATTATTTTACAAAAATGGTGAGGACTACTAAACAACTCTCTCTAGAACCTTCATTCCATACCCCCGACTCATTACTCATTATATTCTCGCCTCCCGAGAAAAATGGAACAAAAAAGGAAAAGGGTGAGCTCAACTAGATCGGGTAAAGAATATTATGACTAAGATAATATACAACAAATCACCGTTAGTCTTCAACAGGAAAATCTAATAGAATCAATAGACAACAAATTTTAAATCAATATTCGCAGTGAAATAATAATTCATTAGAAGAGTTAAGTAGAGAATGCAAACTACTATCTTCCATGTATGAATTTAAAAGTTCATCGTCTATCTTTTATCCTCGTAACATCAATCAATATATATCTGGAATCACATATTCATCTTTGCACTACAGCCAAAGATATTCATCGACCGGGTCAGTGTTCATCTAAACACTGCTCATCTTTGCACTACAAAGCCAAAGATATTCTTCAGAATCATTCATCTTTGCACCACGGCCAAAGATATTCCATAATATCATCATTTAAGATGAAGATGATGAAAATATTTTAAAGAAAGCGAGTCCGGTGAAACAAAATGACAAAGATTAAGGATTAAGGATTCGTACTTTTTTTTATTCACGTCAAAAATACCTCAAAAATAATCGCAGTGGTGTAAAATTCAAGAATGATCAAAACATGGATACAATCAAAGCTAGTATCCGAATAGATATTTTGACTTAAAAGAAAAATTTTCATTTTTTGATGAATAGTCAGATTCGTGAATAAAGGTCGATACGTGAATAAAGGCCAGATATCGTGAATAGTAACTCCAACACAAAAAGTTCCAAATTTGATAAAAACTTCAGATCAATAATTTAACATAATGATATTGAAGAAATAATATCATTACTTAAAAAAAAAATATCCTTACCTCGAAAGATCGATCTTTAATTTGAAACACTTGGGATATAAGCCATGACTTGAACTTGCACCGAATAGCAATACTCAAATTATACTCAAAATACTCACAAGAATACGCTCGATAATATAGAGAGAGAAAACTTCAGTTTCTGGTGTGATTTTCAATTCTAACCTAAGCACCCTATTTATAGGAAATTACTTAGAACACTAAAAGTTAGAAAATTTAATATAATATTAATATATTATATATAAATTCCTACGCACACAATCTATGATCTGAATTCAGTCATGCTTGACAACAAATAAGTCTACCAAACAAATCAAAAACGTTTTTATTATTTAAAATAATTAAAACTTCCAAAAATCAATTATTCAGAATTTGAACATCAATAATTCATAATAAATAGCCCTTTTATCAGAAAATTCGAATCTCGCGAGTTTTTATAGAAAATTCAATTCTCTACAACTTTACGAAGAAAGTTTTTCCAAATTCCAACAGAAATTGACCGAAATCCACAAACAAGCGATTTAAATTTATAATCAAATTTCGATCAATAAATGGGGTCCACCGACATGTTTAACATGTTTTAAACATTTATTGCAACAAAAATACTCTTCCTCCTCGTATACTCATATATCCCATATTCGTTGTAAAATATCACCATTATTATATTATTAAAATATAATAATACATTATCTTATCGAAAAAGATAAAATTTCAATTTTCAACAATTGTCATATTAAAATTTTTCTCCATCTATATCACATAAAATCAATATTTTTCTCATCATATGAATCAATAATTAATTATTCATAAATAATATTACAGAATCACAATATTGACAAACTGCATACGGTTCCAGGGAAGAGGGCTTTCCAATAAGAATTTCTCCTTCTTGGTAGCGCAATTAGGTGACCAAACCTCTCCTTAGATGTAACTTTCTAGACATTGACAATAATGTTATCTAATAATATTATTCAGATAATATGAATTATTGCTTCGATAATGAAAAATATTGTGTAACGACAATTATTGAAACAACAAAGAATATAAAATATCAACGCAAAGCAATTATTGAATCAATAAAATCTTTGAGCGATAATTATCGTAACCATTATTGAGTAGTGCCTTCTTACGTAAGAATCAATAATTGGTGCAATACCGTGTGCTACTGTGTTTTAACCACCGAGTATTTTAACAGTATTAATGGTAACAACTACGCCGTTATTTTTAACCAACTTATATTTGTCATTTTCTTCATCCAATCGCTTTCCGTTATGGGGCCCACATGGTCATTTTGCGCCAATAAATTTAATATTCCCGACAGTACGAATATTCCACGACCAAACGAATATTCCCCGATAACAATGAATATTTTATAACCACTTGCTTATTTTGAAATATTTGCGTATTTTACCCCTAACTATCCACATTAATCACATCAACCCTTACTATTTCAAAATAATAAATAGAGAAAATTAAATTTCATTAATAATAAGTTGGGGTCTTACAATAAAGTCTACTATCTTTTAGGTTTTAAAAGGTTTTCATCAATTTTTATCACTAAGACTCGGTTTAATGAATAAACCACAATATCTAATCATCCCCCATATCACACGGTCAAGGATTTTCATCAAATTATCAATGGTCATGACTATACCGAATCACCCCTGGTCATAATCATACAAAAACTATCCATCACCGCATTACGTGCCAATCGAGAACTTTTGTCACATCATTTATATCAAGCCACGATTATACCGAATGATCCTCGGTCATAATCATACTAAGTTCATCTATGCACGTAAGCCAAAGATAACATAATATAACGCGAGGATGATGACAATGACATAATAATTCAATAAAACAAGTTCAAGAATTATTTAATCCAGGAATTATTAACGTCAAATTGTCAACATGATCTTTGTTTTGTAGAGTAAAATTCAAGAATAATCGAAGAATATTTCCATGAAAAGATCTTTGGATGAAACGCAAATATCAAAGATATTCTACTAATTTCATGGAGTATATAAGTCAAAGTTTTAACCAATTGGGTATAATAAAGAATGGAATAACAAAAGAAATCACCGTGCATGCAGATTCAGATGATAAAAGTTATTCAATAGAATAATAATAACGGAACCAAAGTCGAGGTGAAATTCACACAATGGCTGGGATGATCCAACAGAATAATAAATCTTTGAATAATAAACAATGGAACCAGTATACGGGCGGGATATTCCAATGTAATAATAAATGCGGAATAATAAACAATGGAACCGGTCGGTGTAAAACACACGACAGGATATTCCAATGAGAATAATAAAGAATGGAATAATGAGAAGAAGATCACCAAGTATAGGGGATTAAGCAGATACTGAGTTATTCCAATGTAATAAATAAGAATGGAATAATATAAGGATTTCACCAAATATAGGGTGTCTGGCGTGCTCAGAGTTATGTATAGGGTATGCCACTTTTACAAAAGTTATTCAAATGTAATAATAATGAATGTAATAAATAAGTTCTCTTCATGAATAAGAAAGAATAACACCCTTACGGGTACAACAAATAATATCCCTTACCTTGTAAGAACTGAATATTGGAAAAGTGAAGTAGCAGAATACTTTTCTTCTTTCTCTCTATAGTTTCTCTCTCTAGAGTTTCAATGAATTCGTAAGAAAATAATGAAGGAATGAGCTTTATGATAAAGTTGTATGTTTTCAAGTATACATCCTTGCTATAAAGATCGATGGCAATAAGCCTCTGGTCGCTGCCCCTATTTTGTTTATATATTGCAGATACAAGACGTCTGCATGGAATCCCACTAAGCTGCCACATTTTACAACCACAAGTCCAATCATTCAAATTCACAACCCATTATCAACTTCTACTTCAAATTCCCCAGGCCCAGACTTCAAAGAAGTGCATCCCCTACAAACTTTCTTAATCATTTCTAATTTTTTTCAATTTCGGGCCCCAGTGACCCCACATACTTGTTCATGCCTTCCTTTTACTTGAAACCTAACCATTAATTTCTTTTTTACCCACTCTAGCATGTTTATTATACCTTTATCCCTTGCCTCCAGGATGTAATTATTCCATGACTCATTCATGTTGTTCACTACTACATCACACTTACAGTGGTGGGAAAAATGAGACTCGCCCAAAAATTTTGGGTCAACATCCATTAACCACTTAGTGCTTCTCGCATCAACTTTGTGCACCTCCTTCACGGTCATTTTGCTCAAATGAGAACATGCCACCACAACTAAATGCATTCCGAATAAATCCCTAAGTAGCTTCCCCTAAACTTAATTTTAAAGTTGTTCAGACAAATGCTTTTAAACAAAATCTGTGTTCATTGTTGGGTAACATTGTATTGAACACCTCTACTAGCCCTCTCGCGCTATCGTAAATGAAACATAACATCTTGTTTCATTTTCACCTATGTCATCTAGAAGTTTGAGTAAGAAACCACCGCCAACTATCTTTACATTCACATTCAACAACAAAGAATATTTGAATGGGAAATATGTTGTCATTAGCATCTCTTCCTATAGCACTCAGTAGCTGCTGGCCTCCAAAAACCCCCTTTAAAAAACACCCATCTAGGCCTATAATAGGTTTACACCCAACTAGAAACCCATGTTTGGAAGCAGCAAGCCTCATATATAGCCTCTGAAAAATGTGTAAGTGAACTGAGCTTGTCAACTAGACCTCACTACAAAATTTGAAAGACTGCTCGTGGTTAAATTGTTCGACTGTCTCCACATAATCCATCACTATTATCGCTCTACATCACCTTGCATATGTATTAAAACCTTTCTTTTTGCTCTATATAGGGATGATTTACTTAGAGTAGAGTTACATTCTTTTTGTGCCTTCTTTTTCCATGCCTGCAAATCCCACTTAGGATTATCTCTCAAGTCATGCATATATTTTTTGGCCAAGTATCCCAATTGTCAACAAGATGATTCTTATCCCGTCCAAATACATGTATGGTCCCCCCCAAAGATTTTATCTTCAAAGTTTGTTCACCCCTGCTTAAGCGATGCATGAATCCTCCATTTTAGGTTTCAAACTTTACACTTCGCGCTTATTCTTTTTCATCATTTTGAATATACTTTATATCAAACCCCTTTAATGTAAAAATTCAACTAATGCTTGTCTAAAAAATTTTATGATTTGCAAATTCCATTCCAATCTCAAATTCTATCTTACCCATATTAGTTGCCTCATTAAACTCCATACATCCATCCCCTTCTAAATTGTCCTCATCATCCCGGTGTAACAAACTTCCTCCTTAATGCATCTTTCCTTCTCCATCATCATCATCACTCCACCAATCCTCTACAAATATATCATTCATGTTCACCTTTGGTTCATCTGCTTTTTTTGGGCCTTCAAAATATATATCATCATCCCGAGGCCCTCAGATCCTCATCCATCCATGGTGGATGCTCTACTTCTTCCCATTATCATTATCACTTGTTTTCTTTTTTTCCTTCAGTATGTTTTGTTTGTTTTTAGCCTTTCTAGTTTGTTTACCTTTTTCCTCATGCATTTCTTTGGTCGCCCTTTATCTTCTTCTTTTGTTTCCCTTTATCGAGACTCCCACTTTGGTTAATGTTATCGGTTGGTTCACTTTTCAAGTCCAAAGTCATTTTCATTTTCACTTTGGTTCGTGTTATCGGTTGTCAAACCACAAATATACCTAATGGGTTCATTTTCAACTTCTTCCGCCTAACAACTTTTAAGGGACCCTCCATTTCTTGTCCATAAATATGCACCTCCTCACTCAAAGATTAACTAAGAAATCAATCATATCAATGACATCTTTGTCATTTTGCATCAATAATGCCCCACCCTCCCAAATTTCATATCCAGTACAAGATAATAAATATTCATATTTGAAACCGAGCATAAAGTAGAGTAGTATTCATGTATACTAAGCAAAGAAAGGTAATCCAACCCAATGGTCTCTCTACTATTTCTTCACTACCCCCAACATACTTATGTCTTTGGATCTTTAATAAACTTCCCACCATAATGAAAACAATTCCGACGGACATTCCGCATTAAAGAAATGAAGGAGAAATGTTTGAATAACATACAATACTTTATAACAAGTATCACAAAAAGGGGACCAATGTCAGTGGCAGACAAAGGGCAAACACAGGGGGACAAAAATAGAATTAAAGAAAGGGGGACCATAGTAGTGAGCATACTTTATCCAAAGACCAAATATACTAACTAATTCATCCACAAAACATGCATGCATATACAACAAACAACTCACAATTAAAAACAAAGAACATATCATATCTATTAGACAAGGAGAAATTTACCTAAATCGGCACCAAATTAAGTATCACAGACAAGCGAAGGTGGGAACCCAACCAATCACGAAGATCTACCACTTAACACACTAAACCCACACCCTATTTCTCTCGCCTCTAGCCCCTAGATATCACCACGATCGATCGTTCTCCGTACAGAAATCGATCCGAAATGAAATGAGAGAAAACCCCTTCGCATCGCGTTTTCAATTATATATATGAAGGGTAATTAAGTCTTTAGCCAAATAAAATAATGTGAGTTAAGACGGAAAGCACTTTTTCACTTCACCTCAAAAGGTCGAGAGTTTAAATGTAGGTTTACGTACCACAGGTGGTTAAGTGGGAAACCGGTCAAACCCCAGGTAGTCATCTGAACTTAACCCTATATTATATTATAATAACTAGCTCATGTCATGTAGCCATGTAGGGGTGGGCATTTGGAGAAATCGTACCGGTTTAAATCGAGTGGTTAGGTATAAATGGACATTGATCTCGATACATTTAATCGGGATATGTATTTGGAATTATTTCTTTCATTTTTAAAAAATTGTCGTTTTAGATAAAAAAAAGTTGTTTTAATTTATTTATCGTTTATAGCTTTCTAGAAGAATAAATTATTTATTTTTTTAAATCACCCCTATCTTTTTTCATTGTTCAAAGAAATTCTCTCCCTTGTATTAATAGTTTTTAACTTTCCATAAACGGATAGGGATAGAATTTTAAATAGGGAAATGATATTTCCACAACAGTTTTTGATATTTTCACACACAAAGTGTCGCTGTAAATGTAAAAATCGTCGTTATAGGATCTATAACAACACTTTCTGTGTGGAAATATCAAAAACTGTTGTGGAAATATCATTTCCTATTTAAATATTAAATGATAGTATTAAATGACTTTGTTAATCTATGTGCAAAAATTTTAAACGACAATCTTTTAAAGACGGAGATAGTATTAATTTTTAAAAGTGATTTTGATAGTTGGAAATATCGGACCGCACCAGTTATAGCGGTTGGTTGAATTGAATAAAAATTGTATTCCTCCGAGACCTAATCCATTTATTCCACTCTTCAGTCTGAGACTTCTAGTGTTGATCGTTTATCTGATCCTCACCTCTTCGGCCGCCATTATCTTTCCATCCCCATCTCCATAATTCTTTCTTGATCTCCAGTTTGAATTCCTTAGGTTCCAGTTATACTAGCTTACAAATTAGTTTTCCTCCACTCATAGTCTCATAGATGTAAACTGCAGTAATTCTTAAATATGCTTATTATTTATTAATGTATGCATGTCAGTGTGTGAACAGAAGTGTGTCTGGAACTAAGCTAGGAAAGTTAATTTTCAGTAAGACTACAACATTTGTCATAAATAATTCTATTACCATTTTTATAGCTATTTATATTATAGTGAATTAGGTTATAAGTATAATAGAGGGGACGTGAAAACATAAATAAAAAATGAACTACAATCCTCTAAGCTTCTAATTTTTGTTTGTAAAAGAGTCTCAATTTTACAATACAGGAAGAATAAGAACTTCATCCAGTTGCTCAGCTCAGTAAATGGCTTCTTCAACTTAACCGTAAAAAATGCGTCATGACCTTATCACTTGAGCAACAATCACGGTGATATCATCAAGCTTCCCGCCTGCATCATAAGAATTGATTATATTGGTTGGCAGTAAGGAAAAAAGAACAGTGCTGTTAACTATTAAGTCCACCGGCTCATGCCTGTTAATTTCACTCCTAGAAATTTCTTCCAAGATGGTACGTCAAAACCCTGCTCATGCACACAAATGAAGCATATTATGCCCCTGCTGATGTATAGTTATGGATAATGTAAGCTCAGGTTTGATTTGATATTTACCCTGGCTCTGGCCTCCAGTGAATATGGGGAATCAAATTTGGTATCTACTGAATGATTGTGAGCCAGATCAGCTAATGCCTTTGCTAGTGTTGAAACCAGGTATTAGTTAGAAAATTATAGAAATGCATCACCAATTTTCAAACAGATGCCATTAGTCAGGAAACGCCTTACCAGCCTCAGCAACATCAGTATGACTGGCCATTGTTGAAACAATTTCATGGTCAAATATATTGTCAAAAAGCCCATCTGACCCCATGATTATGACATCTCCCTCCATTAACTCCACACTGCAAACCTGGATTTTTTTTTTTTTTTTTTTGGGGGGGGGGGGGGGGGGATTATTTGATAATGATAAACATGAATGCATGGTATCACGATAATATGCATTTTGACAGTTTTGTAAAGAAACAATATATTTGTTCGTCAGTCCTCCAAAGTAGCACACTACCACACTCCAGCATTTGGCAATAGCAGATACATGTGTAACTGAAAAAGTAGTTTTATATCAGTCCCAAATGAATCCACAGGGGAAGCCTAGCATTGCCTACTGACATGGTAATTCATTTTGTAAATAAATGGGAAAACATGGAACTGTTGATGCAAATTCATGACGATCTGAACTTGGTCTAAAGACTAAAATCAACTTTATAATTTTCCTTATTTTGGCAAAGTCAGCAGACAAATAATCTTTTGAGAAGTTTCAAATCTGGGACTAAAGAGTTAAAGAACAAAAGCTTTTCGAGTGAAAGAAAAGCTCTCCACTTGATCACCATCTTACACACACACACAAAAAGTTATTTCATTTGATTGCTTGTCTAAGATGATGATGCTAATACAAACATTATTACCGTTGCATCTTGGTATGTTTGACCAACCTCTTCAGAGCTCAACTGGTATGGACAATCAAAGAAATGCTCTTGTGGAAATGTGGAAAATATTATTTGACCTAGAAGGTTCAGTAATTAACTGAGCAAAGGCAACAAAGAGATCCAATAAAAAAACAAGGAAATTCAAGTAAAGATTAAAATGTGCAAGATATCATCTTAACCAATTACCCTTGCGAACAGCCCGTAATCCACAATCACCAACATTGGCAATTTTCAGAATCCCATTCCTCTCCAGCATGGCAACAATTCTAATAAACCAAGTAAAACATGATAAGAGTGATGCATAGACCTCAATTTGTCGGTAGGTTAGTATGCTTTCATGTGTGTGTGTTTGGCTTTAATATAACTTCGCAATACATATTGTGAAACCTACGCTGTAGCTGAACCTGTGGAAAATGTAGCAGCATGTGCTCTCCTTATAAGAAAGCGTGGATCATCATTAACCTGTGAAATTATGTAACACCACTAAAGTGTATTAGCCTAATAAGCACAATCTAATATGATTGCTCCAAGCAGTCAAATTCAAACTGAAATGAGTCCTACAGTAATCTATTGCTAACTCTTACAAAGACATGTAAAGTAATATCAATAAAAAGAAATTAAATGGTCTAACTGCAACAGGGTAAAACCTCTTCCACAAAAGATGAAGCATTACTCATCAGTTCCCTAGAGAATAATGCAGGGTCCACGTTTCGTTCTGCCCACCTGCCAAGTATAAGACAATGTATTTCGACCCATGTATTATTGACAGCTGAACATATACTCAGAAAAAAATGCTGCCTCTTTAAAATTGAGTTGTAATAAGTCTACCAAATTATTAGTATTGATTGATTTGGGATCACATTTATAGACGATAGGCTGCAAATATTGGTTAATGTTATTTTCATCTAAATCTCAAAATAACTACCCAAAATTTTGAAACTTTATTTTTTTGCAGTGGAAAGTTCATGAGATGTTACTTCGGAGTATGGGAGACAATGGAAACCTCTGTTCAGAAAATAGTAAAAACTAGCCAGAAAGATACGATTTGAGCACCGTTTGAGGTGTGGAAACAAATTTTCCCAAGGAAGCTTTTGGATTATTACAGATGGGTACGGCTATATAAAGCTAATGAAGGCTAAGTTGTAAGCACATTACATTATCTCTCAGAATTTATTCTACACTTTTATCATTTTGTTTAAGCAATGCTCATCTTTTGCATTCTCATTTTCTAGCTGTCTTCTGGAGTTCTATTTTTTCTTACTCCCGCTTATCCACCTGTATCACTATATTATATTAACACAAAAAATAAAAGCACGCTCTTATTGAATAAGGGTTTGTACCCGGAAACACCATCGGCAACAGCAATTACTCCCCCATTATAAGTGCTCACAAAGAATGCATCTTCCCCACCTCTATCAACCTTCAGAAATATCAAAACATATATAAATATTCAGCTTGTGGCCTCGAAAAAAGAAAGAAAAGAAAAACAGTACTAGCCGCAAATAAAAGTAAGCATAAGAATTCGCCATAGTATACAAGAAGACTACCAGTGAGCAGGTACCTTATTAGGGTGTGGAATAAGGTGAGTTCCAACACTAAAAGACACCTCTGACCTACAAATTTAAGGGGGGGAATCAAGAATTTCCATTAATAAAATAATGTGTCCCGTAAGAGTATGAAGAATACTTTTGCCAGAAGATCGTGTATGAACAAAACTCAAAAACACATAAATACAAACACCAAGCATGCGTATTCACATTCATTTGAATCAACAGAAAACAAGAGTAGTCAATTAACAAATTCCCAAAAAACAGTGGTAGAATTAGCTCAAAAGTTGAATGGAACATAAAAAGAATCAGAATCAGAAAGTAAGAGATTGGTATTATCATTACCCAACAGACTTGGATTCCGAAAGAGTGCAAGAAACCAATCTTCTTTTCTTTGGAACTAAATAATTCACTTTTGGTGAAATAAAATCAGAAAAGGGGAGAAAATTTTGGTTATGATGAGAAACGGAAACTCTGAATATGGGAATCGCCATTTCCCGCTCTCTCTAGACTCTATCCTTTCTCTCCCTTCACTCCCACAAACTCACGAACGGTTCATAGTTACAGGTACAGTAGAGATTAAACCAGAATGTGGCATATGGTTGTGCCACGTCAGTAACATTTCTCCCTAGCCCTTGAAAACAATTAATACTAACACTCTGTTTCTGAGTTTTGAACAGAAAAAAAAAATAGAAAATAAAAGAAGGTAAAGGTAATATAGAAAAATAAATAATTTATTCTTCTAAAAAATTATTAAAGACAGATAATTTAAAATAAATATTTTTTTTCAAAACGTCACTTATTTAGGAATGGAGGGAGTAAGAGTGAAGTTACTCTATTCTATTTTTTTTTTGGAGTCGCAAGACGGTCAAATTACTTCAAAGATTATAAATAATTAGATAAAAGTAGTGTAATAAACAACAATGTTACTATATATCACATAAAAATATAGTCACATAATGTTTATATATACACATATGCATGTGGAGCCCATAAATATGCATGTGTGTGTATGTAATTTTTTTTTATGCGATAGTAGCATTACTTGTTGAATTAATTAGAAAAAAATTGAATATCAATTTGAATATGGTTATGTCAACCTATGAATCAATTAAAATAAGATTACTATCACATAAAATCAATCACATACCGCCTTCGTCATTTCATATACACTTATACGTATATATTTTAAATAAGCGCATACGACTTTCTTCTTCTGCGTGACCCATCAAAATATTTTATTTTTTTTGAACTTGCACTGTGCTAATTTTTGTTGTTGTTGCACATTTAGTCTCTTAAGTTTTAGAAAATAATAAAATAAAAGTCTAGTCACATAATTATTTATTTATTTTTATGTGTCCTTAAAATATATTTGTTAAAAACTTTCTAATTAACAACGCTCATTCTAATATAATTAAAATCACATCAAGAAAGCAAAAATAAGGAAATTGTGTGTTTGTAACAAAGCAAAAAAAAAATTCTAATAGATAGACATTATTAAATTATATCATTTTTTACATTTATACATATAATTTAAAAATAAAAATATTTTCTATTCCTTCTTTACTTTTAAACTCACAAATAATAAAAAATTTAATTAAAATCATCCCAACCCTCTTATACTTTCCTACCCATTCCATTTTTCCAAACTCACGGTATTTAAGTCACACACGGCCCACAGGACGGGCGGGACGGGACCCTTTTAGTAAATCCGTTCACTTTTTATACCAGTCTAAAAATTCAGATCCCCAAAAAATGAATGCAGTATCGAACCCTGCAACAGAGTTCAATGAAGGTAATCCATATTTATATGCTCAATTTTGTATTTTAATTTTCTTTCAATCAAATTTATACCAGGTCTCCATATTGTATAACAGAAAACGCCAGTGGAAGCGATTCTGACGCGAACACCGGGGACTCACCGGAATATTATCATCAAATATCCGCAATAGGGGAAGATGATGATGATGAAGACTTCTCTGATCAGAACTCAGATGACTATCATCATCAAAATCCGAACTTTCATCCTCTGCCCAACGGCTACGCCCATTGCGTAGAGGACGGAGTATCGTCTTTAGATCTGACCGATGACCAAGAAGAAGACAAAGAGGAAGAAGAGGAGAGGATGAGAGAGGCGTCTGATTCTGCGATCCGAGAGGATGAGAGCCGGCGAAACGCTCCGTTGCCGCCGGAGAATGCGACCAGAGTGATGGAAGCTATGCGCGGAATTTCGTTTGGTGGATTCCCTCCAAATTGGGCGGATCAAGTTCCGGAAGATCGATGGATTAATGAGTTAGGAACACTGAGACAGTCACCATCTTCTTCTACTACTAGTACTAGCCACTAGGCAGGCGGCCTGCTAATTTGGACTAGTAGGGAAGTCGAATAATTCAGCGAAATTTGTTGTATTGGCAATGCTCACTTGGTGTTTGATAAAATTTCTGAGTGACAAAATTATTATTTAACATTTTCTGGATTCCTCCAAATGGTTGTACGTTCGTTTCTACACGCCAGTAACATTCAACCAGTGCAAATTAATGGAAAAATGCAATACAAACTCGCAATCTTTCACTTGTCAAAAAAGCTCACAGAAAAACTGGACATTACGTGCAAGTGATACAATAGGTTAAAGAATTTTCATTCATTGTTTTAAGTCCCCTGCCATCATACGAAAAAAGGAGCATATTATGGTAGTGAATCCTAATCTGGATATATTTTGCCTTAACTTGTAAAACTAAGATGCCCAAGCGGCCAAGCTCAAGCTAACAGTTCGATATACATGATTGTGAGAATTATGATATGAAGGAACTCCTACAGAGAGAAATGAGACGACTCTGGGGGAGCTCGACTTTTCCCAATAAAATTGTTGACGATACTAATTAATGTTCGACAATAACCACCGACTAAATTCCAATTGTGAGCTAATACAACCTCAAATCACCATGATTACAAATTTTTATTTTATTTTTAATTTTACAATGCAGGATCTAAAACTATGCCAACCAAATAATAAGCATCATTATTTAGCTCTCTTGCACATCTATCAAAATTCACCTGCACCGTAAAAGGGGAAAAACACTCTACTTAAAGCTCAAGTCTACAATACAACAACTTCCAAGTGGTCATCACTCCAAAACTGGAGCTCCAAATGTTATTCCCAGTAAAGTTTGAGCAAGACGGACCATTGTTAAGCTCCTTAAGCACTAATATTTTCAATCTCAGCACATCTATCCATTCTCTTCACAATGCCAGCTATAACCTGGTATTTGATCCCAAAAAAAAGCTCAGGATGGATATAAACTCGACAACATCGATTAGAAACATTGCACCTAGCATATAGAAGCAGAAAGCAATAAGTAAATCAATAATCAGAGTGAACTCTACCTTTCCAGGTCCTAATTCATAGCTCTTCTTCAACCCTTTCGTTAGGAGAGTCTTCACTGTTGTCTCCCATTGAACAGGAGAAGTCGCCTGTGATTCCATGTTAACAGGAATCATTAGTATTTCCTGCTTATAGTGGGATGGCGCAGATCATTCCTACTTACCTGACGTGCTAATATCTTCTTAATTGTTTCAGGATCTGCATGTGGTTGTGCATCAACATTGGATATAACTGGTATTCTTGGAATTCTAATTTCTGTTGCAGCCAAAGCAGCTTCCAATCTTGAGACGGCTGGATACATGAAACTAGTGTGAAAAGCACCAGCAACAGCTAGACGTACCTGCAAAAGTGAAAACGAAGTTATGAGATGTCTGAAGCGTGGCCTATTTAAGACAACTGAAAGTTTAAACTGAAGAATACCGTCATTCGAGCCTTGAATGATTTTGCTTTAGCTTCTAAGGCTTCCACTCCCTTAACACCTCCAGAGACTGCATAATTACCCTATCAAAGTAGAGCACCCTCTTTAAGATATAAACAAGAAAGCTATATGTTAATATAAAGCCAATAAAGAAAAAAGAACCTTACAGGGCATAAGAAATTTGCAATTTGGACTTTATTTGCTTCATCAACTTCTTCATTAGCAGCATCACACAACAGTTGCACCTTTTCTGAATCCAGTCCAATGACACTGACCATAGCACTTTTAGCAGCATCTGCAGCTTCCTGTAGGTAAGTGCAAGAGGAAATTTTCCCAGTGCCATTTGCATAAAATTAATAGAACATTTATTCTCAAGACTATTTACCTGCATGGCTTGACCCCTTAGTTTCACCAGCTTGAGTCCATCCTCGAAGCTAACAAATTGAATCAAATGTAAGAATTTGAGATCAGAAGGAAAAAAATGTACACGTAAAAAGAATACTGGAAAATTTCATATCAGATTGAAACGTTGACTCTCTTCCGATAAATCTCACGCTCCTTTTTTAATAAGTAATATTCTGATTCAATATGGTAACTGATATGCAAAATGAATGTTGGAAATGATGCTATATCTTCCAAATGCTTAGAAATGGAAGTATGATCTATTTTGTTAAATTGTTCACTTAATGGGCCTATCCCATGTGGTTACCTCAAGCATTGCCCAAAAAATACAAGTCACTAACAATCTCATAGAGACTTTAACCATCAATTATTGAAAGCGAAACTCACATCTAGGTAACCTAGTTAGCTTGCTTCCAAGTGCGAAGCATGACATTACTTCATTATGGAATAAAACTTTAGCGAAGATAATAACCAAAAATGTTATCAAAACTGATGATGCTCAATCACCTGAAGGCTCCAGCAAATGCTAAAGCAGTGTATTCTCCCAAGCTTAGACCACATGTAACATCTACAGAATCAATTATCTGCTGACCTCCATCACGGGCGCGTAGGACCTCAACTGCAGCTAAGCTAGTGACATAGATAGCTGGCTGCAAAATTGCAATTGCATAACAAATTTTATATAAGACCATCAGTATGCCGAATCAAAATGGGCTGCTTCTGATTGTGTCACCATTAACATTTGACAACACCCTAGTTCAACTTTTTTTTAAAATATAAATAAACAAAATATCATAGGGTACATACATAAATTACCCCACATCAGATGAACACGATCTACATGTGTTTGCTATTGATTAAATATGCATGACTCACATTTTTCACATTTTTAGATAGTTCATACAAATGAAGTATAAGAAACATTGAGAAAATGTAAAATGGCCAAATACCTGGCTCAAAACAGTGGAGTCTAGCTTCTCTTTCGGTCCATTAATGCAAACATCCAAAAGGTCAAACCTTCAAAAAGATAAATATTGTGTTATTCATATAGGCTATTTGCATGAGTTGATCCTCTGGAATTTCAATTCTTTTAAATCAATCACCAACCAAGTATTGGTGAGGGAACCAACTGGACCCACGATGGTGATTGGTTTAGATATGACTGAAGAGAACTGGAAATGAAGAGGATCCTTGTCCAAATATTGAGATAATACAGGTTAGTCTCAAGCTGAAAATATTGTTAGCATTTTTTTATCATAATTTCTAATTATCAATCTTAATTTGTTTAACCCACCCCAAAATTTCATTTGCTTTATTGTACAATTCAGCGGCAGCTGGGACTTTCTGAGCCTCCACACCCATTCCAACAGCTTGTGCACCCTGCAATAAAATGGCAAAAATAAAACAAACATGATCCTCAGATTGCACACCAGCTCACCCAGTATAATCAACGGATGAAAAGTAACACTTATTCCACAGTAAAAGAAAATGTAGGCTAATTTATGCAGTTCACGGTTGACTACTACTCTACTAGTAGAAAGCTCAAATATCAATCTAGGCACAGCAACATTAATGTATTACAGGGAAATATGCCCACTTGCACTACAAGAAAACAAAATTTGAGCTTAATTCATATGTTAAAAAGCTCAATTGATACAAACTCCTTTACCTATTACCCACCCACTATAGATTGAAAACCAAAAATAGGCTTACGGAACGGAAAATAACTATAACAGAATGCTTCCCCATTATGAAATGTGTTGAAGAAAATGTAGCCTATTGATAGTTGGGAATGTTGGAAACTTTGTAGGATTTTTTTTTTTCATTATTCTATAAAACATAATCATAAAACCCATTCCCTGTCTTTATCTCCCCCTTTAATTGTCATTTGTCAAAGTATAAATTAATTATCTAGTAATTCACACACAATGTAGCAAGATTTACATAGCAAACAGTATAAAACTGCAATATTCAAACTTATTCACCAATTCATATAATAAAGAGGTCCAAGAAATTTATTGAGCACAGAAAAATGAAAATAAAGTATTATAATCTAGCAAAGTGAAATTAATTGGACCTGGCCAGGAAAGAGAAAAGCAGAGGTGGGCTTATAATCCGAGAACAAATCATCATTGACGGCAGTTCGAGATCCAACAGAAACACTCATAAAAGCCCTAGATTTATCCAAATTTCTAGGACTAAATCCGCGAAATCCATGCTTGAAACCCCTAAAACACAAAGAATTTGAGCTCCTCAACGACTCAGGGGCATCCGAAAAATTGAGCTTTTGGGGAGAAATGGAAGGAAGGATGAGAGAGGAACTCATTATGGAGAGAGAAATTGAAGGTAGTGAGTGACTGAGAAATCCAAACGAAGAGGTAGATGGATTCAATCGAATGATAGGACTGTGAAGAAATGCATGCATTCAAGCCTCGGATTTATATATGTATGTATATATACACGTATGGCGTTTGTTTCAAAGTTGAGCGGAGTTTACAAAGCCGTATGTGAGTTGAAGTTGTTTAACTGTTTTAGGTGAACTTATAAATATTTATTTATATATTTGTTTTTTTACAATTAATTAACTAAATTTTAATTTACTTACACGTTGCAAAATTCGTCAAATTAGGTTAACTTTAAACCGTTCGTCACATTTAATTTCATATAAAAGAGAAAGCTAACATGAAACACTCATATATTATGTGATCACTCTTTAGTGAAAATAAATCAAAAAATTAGCAAAAAATAAAAATAATTTATTTATTTTTGTGATTAATAAACAATGGGTATTTAGATAATTAATAACAAGTATAATTATTTAGGAAATTATAAAAATAAAAATATGTTGAAATTAAAAATCAATTCCTATTGATTTTATATACATACATATTTATAAATTCATTTTGACATTATATATATGCATTTTTATTTGGCAAATTAATGAATCATGTGTAGTAAAAAATAATTTTTAATTAAATTTTAACATTTAAATTAACTAAATTAAAGGGAGAAAATAAAGTCCATATATAAATGATTACCACCTTATTGATCTTGTTCTTACTGTTCATTTTCTTGTTCTTCATATACATAAATTCTTACCGTTCATCTTCTTCGTACCAAACACCATCACCAGCAGCCATGCAATCACCACTAGTTGCACCACCGCCAACCTTATATCACCGTCATCGATATATCTCTTGCACCACCACCACATGACCCTTAAACCACTAGCGTCGCCGTACGTCCTAATTCTTCAATCAAACCCAATAGATAAAACCATAAAAATAGAGAGCACTACCACCATCATATCTATCAATTGATATATATCATAATTATTATTGAAGTATCAATATAAAACTACATAAGATTATTTGGATCTAAAATCTTCACATTAACATCAATAGATAACTAATTAATATCTACACTAACGCTCTGTTTCTGAGTTTTAAAATGGACAGAAAAGAAAAGAAATGGACGTAAAATTTAAGTTTTCTTTCCAATTCTTATGTTTACAGTTTTTTAATAAGCGAAAAAGAAAAGAAATGGATAGAAAACTTGGCCACTTTTCTGCTAAAGTTTTTCATTCAAAATTGGCATGATTTGAATGGAAAAGAAATTAGAATAAGTAATATTTTTATAATTCTATATTATCCTCAACTTTTAATATAATAAATTTTAAATTACAACTCGTGTCCTCAATTTTAAATTTTCTATCCTTTTTTCTATTAAAACTAGAAACAACACAAAAGGAAAACTTTAAGTTTTCTATTCTTTCTTTTACGCTCTAATTTAAGTTTCTTTTTTTTTTTGCTCAAAACTCGTAAAGCAGTGTAAAGTAATGCCAAGTTGCATATTAAAATTTTAACTACTCCACTAATTACGTAAAGTTATTATATCTACATTGTTCATTTCTTCATTATAATTTTGAGAAAAACAAATAATTACAAGAGAACCATAGACATGCCATATAAACCATTGCACTATAGGTAATTATATCTTCAATGAATAGAACTAGTTAGTTTATTTAATATTTAACATTAAAAGTTAGTTGATTAAATATTAATAAAAATTTAGTTTAAATAATAAAATTTAACATTAACATTCCTTGTTACTTTTAATGTTAAATTTAATTTTAATATTAATTAATACATTATTAAACAATTTTTAATGTTAAATATTAATATTAAGTTAAAATATTGTAAATCTTTATAAATTATGTCAATTTTTTGAATTTATAAATATCACAAATCAACTTTTAAAAAGTCAATATTAATCTTATAATTTAAAACATGAAAAATATTATATAAAGTGCATGGGACCAATAGTTTGACAATTATTTTGGTCTAATTAAATCACAACTTATGATAAAATTATATAATTAATCTCTACTTTTACGATTTCCCCCACTATTTCCACTTATCCACTAATCCATTTACACACACACACACATATATATATATATACATATATATATATGAGTCCGCATTCATGGTAATCGGTTACTGGGAGCAACTAAAAAAAGTCATGGTATAACAGCTTGTAACGGTTGGAACAATTAAAAAGGGACATGGCGGTTGAGACAATTAAAAAGGGACTACAAGCTGTAGCGGCATGTTACTATTCATATTAATATTTTGTAATATTAGTATTTATAATATTTATATTAATAATAATATTTTGTAATATTATTATTAATATTTTGTAATATTAGTATTAATAATATTAATATCAATAATATTAATTGTGAAGTGTAAGACCCGAATTTTATGAAATAAAAGTATTCAATTTTTCTTATAATTACTATTCGAAGCAGTTAAATTGATAAAAGTTTAAAGTTAAGGGTGATATATGAAATTTTTTTAAAATAAGCAGTGGTTATAAAATACTCATTGTTGTTGGGGAATATTCGTTTGGTCGTGGAATATTCTTCTCATTCGGAGAATATTCATACGGACAGACATGATTTTTGTGGGCCTCGTAAATAAAAAAGCGATTGGATGAAGAAAGCGACAAGTATAAGTTGTTTACAAATAACTTGGCGTGAGTTATTTTACAGTATTATCTTGTTGGAATACCCGATTGGTTAAAACACGATGTCTGGCGTTGTTGCAAGATAGCACACGGTATTGCACCAATTATTGATTCATACGTAAAGAAAGCACTACTCAATAATATTACGAAGTAATTCTTGTTCAATATTTTAAAAATATATATATATATATATATTATTTGGACCTCTCACTTTCCCATTTTTAAAAAATTGTCGATAGAAGTTATCTCAGTTTTTGTTTTATATATATATGAATACATATATATATATAAGTATTATATATATATATATATAATATTGTTAGTGGAAGGTGGGTGGGGGGGGAAATTAGGGTGGACGTAAGGAGTATTATTATGTATATTATATTATATATGTAAGTTGAAAAAAGGACAGAGGGAGTAAGATGGATAATCACGGGTCTTCCACCCGTGATTTTTTTTTCTTGCACATGTTATATATATAATATATTATATTTTATTTAAAAGATTTTGTTTTAATTATGGACCGTCCGATTAAAAGTAAATCAATCTGGACCGTTCATGAATTAGTTACTATGCAGTCCATTCTTCTATAAATAAAAGCTCATTCCTACATTATTTCTTACTTAATTCAATTTTGAAACTCTGAGAGAGAAATTATAGAGAGAAATAAGAAAAGTATTCTCGCTACTCCCTACTCTTATATTCAGTTTCTTTTACGGTGAGGATATTATTTCTTTTGTATTCATGAAGAGAACTTACATTATTCCATTCTTTATTATCCTGCTTTGGAATAACCAATTATCTGTTGACTACCCTATACTTGGTGACATTCTTCTATTATACGTATCTTTATTATTACGCCGGAATATCACACGCATATAATATCTGTGGGACTGGTTCCATTTTATTATTCCATTTTATTATTTTGTCGGAATATCTCGTCATGCATCTTTATCTGCGGACTGGTTCCATCATTTATTATTCAGTATTTATTATTAGTTGGAACATCCGCTGTCGGTGTGAATTTCACACGACACGGTTCCGTTATTATTATTTTTTTTGGAATAACTAGTTTTATGCAATCTGCGATACATGGTGATAACAAAGATATCTGGACTACCCTATACTTGGTGACATTCTTCATTATTCCGTCTTTTTATTATTACATTTGGAATATATCACATCAGACGTTTCTTGGGACTGGTTCCGTCTTTATTATTATTACGTTGAAAAATATCGTGCAATGCGTTTACGCCGGACACTGATTAAAATCTTTTTATTATTACTGTTGGAATATTCTGTACATGCGTTTTCTGTGGGACTGGTTCCGCTCTGTATTATTACATTTGGAACATCCCGCAGGGTGTTAATTTCACCCGACTGGTTCCGCAATTACTTATTATTCATTGGAATAACACATACAAGCAATCGCATGCGTGGTGATTTCTTTTGTTATTCCATTCGTTATTATACTCGGTTGGTTAAAGTTTTGACTTCTATACTCCATGAAATTAGTGGAATATCCTTGATATTTATGCGCTTCATCCGAGATCTTTTCATGGAAATATTCTTCCGAGCATTCTTGAATTTTACTCTACAAAACAAAGATCGTGTTGATAATTTGGACGTTATTAGTTCCTAGATAAATTAATTCTTGAGCTTGTTTTATTGAATTCTTATATCATTGTCATCATCCTCATGTTTATATTATGTTGAAAGTCATACGTGGCTTGTAGTGCATAGATGGACTTGGTATGATTATGACCGAGAGATTATTCGGTGTAATCGCTTAATCGTAATGTTACAAATGATGTGGAAAAAGTCCTCATTGGCCCGTAGTGCATTGTTGGACGGTTGTTGGCATGATCATGACCATTAATGAATACACAAATATTCTTGGCCCGTAGTGCATGGATAATTGTGGTCGCGTCATCTTAAAGAATATCCTTGGCGTAGTAGTGTGAGGGGTGATTCGATGATGTGGATTATTTATTAAGCTGAGTCTCAGCGATAAAAGTCATGAAAAACCTTTTAAATCATAGAAGATAGTAGATTTTATTCTCTACTTGACTCTTATAATGGATTGCTTGTTCCGCTGCAGTTAAACTTGATGTTTGTATTGATGATTGGGTAATATACCCATGAATTAGATATATTTGGACTTAAATTACTGCATTCTCAAGTTATTTAGAAATATTTTTAATATGTTTATTGAAAGTAGTATGCACACAAGCCAATCATGTTTGATGATAAAGCATATACTTTGTAACAATCTTATTCATTTATTAATAAAAAGTATTAATTTATTAAAGGCTTTTAATTATCTACATGATGCTGTTTTATAATATGTGATAAACCCATAGTTTTAAGCAATGCTTTTAGAATAATGATGATGATCATTCTAATGAGATCTAAATTCTTAGAAAGCTTAAAACTAAAATAGTTCCCAATCATTGGATTACTAAATTGGGGATTAGTGAATCCGGATAGATTGGTACATCGTTGCTTGCTTTCATTGGATGAGGATGATTGATCTCATGATCATTTTATTGTGGAGACACTAAAAGCAAAGTATGTAGGTGCTTATTAGAGAATAAGTACCTTTGAGCGTGGCTCGCTAAGGAATACCTAATGGAGTTTTATTTGCTGTCAATAGGAATTCTGTAGTGATAGTAAGACAAGTAATCCTTGGACTTGAGATCATCATAGTATCTTGTGTATGATGAGTTATACTTTGACTTATTCCT
This sequence comes from Panax quinquefolius, assembly GCA_020205615.1. Taxonomy (NCBI): domain Eukaryota; kingdom Viridiplantae; phylum Streptophyta; class Magnoliopsida; order Apiales; family Araliaceae; genus Panax; species Panax quinquefolius. The sequence continues at coordinate 9,587,999 of CM035162.1, read as the reverse complement.
TAAGACCCTTAGGGTATATCAAAGGGTATGCTTGGGTATAATAAGTTGTCGTGGAGATAATGTATGATCGATAAAGAATCTACCACTTCTAATAAAAGAAGAGAAATGTCCTATGTGATTCGATAAATGACAACCCAGTGAGTCCTTGGTTAAGGCGAGAATGAAATTAGAAAGGAGTTTCTAATTTGCATTATTTGGAGTTGTGCATTTAAGAGTCGAAATACATATAATTAAATAAAATAAGACTTGATGATAATTCCATATCTTATATTTAATTGGGATCATTGTATGGTGGAAGGATTGAATTGTCTGCAGAACTATTTACTCAAAGGTTCTTTAATGATTAATGTTGAAATCTATATTATCCGGAAAGTCGTTGATCGCAGTGAGGAGGCTTATCCCTATTGTAGAATAAATATTATTTATTTAAATAAATTAATTGTTTAATTTATTTATTTAAATAAGATTAGAATTGTTCTAATTGATTTATTCACAATAGGTTTAATATGGAGAACCTAAAGGGTCACACCATAAAAGGAAGAATAATTATTTAAGAAGTTAATGGCATAATCGTAATAATATGTTATGTATATTTAATTTAATCTATGGTGATAGAATAAATTAAATAGCTTAATATTTATTATTTAATATTTTAGAAATATTAAATATAAATTAATAAGAGAGAGTCTTATTAATATTATTACAATTATTATTATTTTAATTTCTAAAAGAGTTTAGGAATTAATTTAATATAAGTACTCTCATTTATTCCTAATAGGATTAGGAGGTTAAATTAATTAAAAGAGTTTAATTAATTATCCCTAATAAGATTAGGGAGCTTAATTAATTAAAAGAATTTAATTAATTAAATAAACCCAATTCCTTAATTGTTAAGGTGGGTTGCCCACATCTATAAATAAGAGGAGTCTTATTATGGGTGGAGGGTTGTTGACTTTTACAACGTAATAATTCCAATTTGTTGGAGAGTACCCTTTTCTATAGAGATAGAAAACTAGGGTTTGAGCCAAATACACCATCTTCTTGAATTCTTTATTTTTCCTTGGTGGATCACCTCTAGAGGCCAAACATATGGGTGGCTAACGTTGATCAAAGGAAGGAACAAAACCTCGGTGGATTCAAGTTGAACGCGAAAGGATTTAGAGGTGAACTTGTACACGAGGAATTTCGATCTTGAGCGGTATGATTTTATTCTTTATCTTTTCGTTTAATTAATAATTATGCATAAAGGGTGATCCGGGTATATGGTTTGTAAATTTTTAAACTCTGATTTTTACACGCTTCCGCATTATTTTGCAATTTGATTGTGTTCATGAATATTACAAATCTAACATTTATGTCTTGTTTTGCAGATTTGGGAGCTGTAGGGGTAATTCTGGGATTTCGAGCTTATAATGGCAAAATGGTAAATAATATGAAGACCGGTGATCGGGCGCTTTTAGCTAGTGCAATTCAGTAGCCGGGCTGGCCTCGATTAGTGTTGATGGGACGCGCGTTTGACTTTCGTTTGACTTGGATTGGCACATGGGTTTCAAAGTTGTCTTGGATTAGGATTGTGAGAAGCTATAAAAAGAGACCAAGTGCTGAAATTAAAGGGTTAATCATTCATCTATTCATTCATTCATTGGAGGCTACACAAGGATTACTTGAAGACTAAGGATTGACTAAAGAGTTTTCTTCTTCTTCTCCTTATTTTCAATTCGTAATTCTTTAAGGATGATTTGCAAACGATTATTGGTTTTTATTTCCGTTATGAACTAATTCTTTTATTAAGATTTCAATTGAAAATTTTATGGCTATAAATTAGTTATTCAGTTTATTCCAATTATTTATATTGAAGTGAATTGTTTATCATGCCTTGCATCTATTGATTAATTATTTGGCCAATAATTACCGTGTTACTCTAGAAGGAATGGAAAAAGGAATTCTAGGGTTAGAACTGGGTTTGATAACGTGTGACTTATTTATTTGCACAGTGAATAATTAGGTTTGTGAATTGAATGGAAATATCTTTTCACCGCATGTAACACATAAGGAATTGGAAGTGAAAGAGTTTAATTCACTTGTTTTGCATAAGAATATAGCAAGATTAATCTAGATTAAATAGAAGTCAGTTGATTACTTGGAAAATGACTTTTGACATTTGAGAATTCTTGTTAACAATTCAGTAGACATAATAATTGGGATAATTGGGTAATTGAGTTATAGTTCATAATTGGGGATATTGAAGTCTTAATCCTTATTTATCGGAAATCAATCATTCAAAGCTGCGTTTATTTATTTGCTTATTTTAGAATAATATCTTTAATTGTTTAATTTAGTTTTAATATTTCATAAAATCATAATTTATCATTGTTTAAATAAAATTGGGTTGATATAGTCTTTAGTAGTTGGAATTTATTAATTAAGATTCTCTCGTGGGAACAATACTTTTCTTATCACTTTATTACTTGTTGATTAGTGTATACTTACTTGCGTATTCTTTGATTGTAAATCAACCAGCAGTTATATTATATCGATTCGACCTTTGTTTAAGGCTAATGATAATTTTTATTCGCATTATCTTAGTCATAATGTTTCTTCTTTGGGCTAGTTGAACTCACCCTTTCTTTCACCGTTCTCTTCGTGAAATGAGAATATAAATTTGGGACAAGTCGGGAACGAAGTGATGGACCGGATGATAGTATTAGTAGTCCTCACTATTACGTTAAATAGTGTGATAATAAATATAATGAGAAACCCATTGAGTTTGTATATTGTACAGATGACAATATTTATATTAAAACTCACAAAGATATGTTTAATAAGTATTTACACATATATTGTTGTATAGTTAAGTTGTATTTGAATTTTGTACCATGTATTTGACGACTCAAGATGGATGATGTATACCTATTTTGGGGGCGTCACAGTAATAACTAATATGAATATAATTAATGCTAGTATTACTATTATTCTTATTAATATAAATATTAATAATATTAATATTAATATTACTAACTAATATTTCATTATAATTTAAGCTTTTAATTTTTGTCCAGCTCAATTTGAAACTCGACCAAGATTCGTATGAAAGATCAACTATGAAAACAAACAAGCGGAGCATAATTGAATTCAAGAATTTCTAAAAGTAATATAAATTAGTTAGTAATATTAATATTTTTAATATTTATATTAATAAGAATAAGAGTAATATTAGTATTAATATACATATTAGTTATTACTATTATTAATATAAATATTATTAATACTAATATTATAAAATATTAATATTAATATTAATATTATAAATACTAATATTACAAAATATTAATATGATAAACTCTAGCCATGAATTTTGATAGACTCGAGCCATGAATTTGCACGTAAAAAAACTTTATCATTACCATTACATTATCACCGTTGATATGATTTTTTTTTTACTTTGTTAGCTTATGATTATTTTTATAAAAAATGATTATAAGTAATTTTAAAATTAAATTATCAAATATTTTTTACTTTTTAAAACTGATTATAAATAAGTTTAATTACTTATAAACAATCCCAAACATCCTCAAAATGAATGATTTTTCTATTTGGCTAAGAATAAATTTTTAGATGTAGACAGAGAACTTGAGAGAAAAGGATCTTGAAGTAACTTTTGGTATTTAGTTTGTCTAGTCTAGCACTGCTACTACAAAGAAACTAACAACCTAGTAATGAATTGAATAGACATGGATGAGAGTCGCATCTATTGCAAAAACATGTACATCACATATGATGATTTGACTCTCAAGTCTCAACATAGTATGTACATCAAATCCGTTCGGTCTCGATTCGCATTTACTTCACTAAAATTCGATTCTAGCTCGAATTAAAATATAAATAATTTAAATATGAATAAATTTTAAAATTCTATAAATTATTCGAATATCTTCAAATTATAATTTTACTTGAAAAAATTAAATTATTTGGGATCGATTCGAGATCGTGCTCAACTCGGTGGCTTAAAGAGCCTCAATCAAACCTTATTTCATATTCAATAAAATTTTGTGAATCAAATCTGAAAAACTCAATACTCGGATCGACTCGACTCGACTCAGTTCATTTACACATACATCTACATGTATCCACTATGTACATATTATCAATACCAAATTGATTGTTGCTGTGTTGTAGCTCCATATGAGTCTTATTTAGATTATAGAATTGTTATTTTCGCAAGTAAAATTGATATTTTTATAAGATTTCTCTGACGTAAGTGTATGAAAATATCAATTTCTTAGATTATATATTGACTTAAAAGGTTAATTAGTTTTTAATCTATTTGAGCATTCTTTTATTCACTAATAGTAAATTCTTAACTAAAATTAAAAGTACATTTAAAAACATAAATTATATATCGTTTTAAAAGATAGGTCTAATTTTAGAAGGGAGTGATATATATATATATATATATATATAGTCACCTCAATTTGTGTTTTTTTCTTCAGAATCACTAGATTTCTTCTTCCATCCTGAATAAAAAACAACCCCATCAGGCCACCACGCACATAGAAAAGAGAAAAACAAAAAATGTATAGGAATAAATTAGTCCGCCCTTAGCATGAGAATTATGATCAGGGGGCAGAGGGGAGAATTTACGTTTTGGTTGGCACCTGTTGAAAGCACTAACATAACATGGGTGGTTGGGGTGCCTACGTACGTACATATAAATGGATTTGACTTTGACGCTCACCAATAGTATGTACGTAGTTACCATTGAGTTATTTGCCAATCCTATACGACTGTAACTACCCCATATTTGTGAAGCAGAGTATAGTTATAAATAAAAAAAAAATATAAAAAAGAAACATATGTTATTTTACATTTTTTTTAATACTAATTTTGCACGTCTCCTCTTCAATAAAGATGAGATTCTCAAATTAATATCCATAAATAAAACAATTCCTTTTAAGATGATAAAATTACTGCACTCTCTCATGAGATGTAGTGTAGGGGATAAAATGGGTTGTACGGTCAATTTTGGGGCCGGGTTGTGGGTTGTCGCATCATAAGTAATCTCTCTTATAATTAATAATCACAATTATAATTATTACAATGCATATCAAGATCCTGTAATAAAAAAAAATTAAAAAAAAATTAACAACGTACCAATTAAATTATGGTGTGATATAAGCAGTACTATCTAAGTTGGCTATATACATTAATATATGTAATTTATGGCGGTAATGATGTGAAAATGGGGCCAACAAGCAAATGCGGGAGGCAGGGGCGAAGCGGCTGATACGGATCTGGGCGGTAACAAGTAACGTGGGTGATGTGGGACACGAGCAAATATGAAGCCATTGTCGGATCACAGGACCCGGCCAAGAGATGGTATCCATTCACTTCTCTCTCAAATACAACTATACAAATGCAGAGTAATAGTAGCAATACAGTACCACCCACTTCAACCCTAATCTCTATATGGATCGACTTTGGCCCGGTCACGTACATCTTCACCTGCCTCCAATGCAATTCCCCTGCTCAATCCAGTAAACAAGTTCAGACCTCCTTTAAAATTTAAATGGCTTTAATTGACTTTTTGATCATTATATTAGGGATCGGTTTTTATTGTGATTATCAAATTTTTTTTTGTTACAAACGCATTATTATCCTCGTCTAAAAAAGTGACAGGAAATGCTGAATAGATTAACGGTTGACAGGTGTTAATGACGTGAATCGAGTTGATTGATATTTTAGTCATTATACTAGGAGTCGATTTTTATTTTAGTTACTGAAACTTTTTTTTTTGTTACATTCTCGTTATCGAAGTATCAAATAATAGAGATGGGTTAGTTAAAAAATATTTCTGAGTCCATATTCGGTTCCCTATTGCATGAAAGTAATTAGTACAACATAGAACTATGAAACAGATAGGAACACAATTAGATGTTAAATTATAAGACCCTGAAGCTGTTACTTTCTAAGCTATTTAACATCCAGCATCCACAATAAAATGGATCTAGGAAGGGTATTTACAAAAATACACAGCTCCTGCAGAACAATATAATAAAAGCCACTAACGCTCTGTTTCTGAGTTTTAAAATGGACAGAAAAAAAAAATGAACGGAAAATTAAAGTTTTCTTTCCAATTCTTATGTTTCTGAGTTTTTTAATAAACGGAAAAGAAAAGAAATGGATAGAAAACTTGGCCACTTTTTTCTGCTTAAAGTTTTCATTCAAAATTGGCTGATTTGAACGGAAAAGAAATTAGAATAAGTAATATTTTTATAATTCTCATGTTATCCTCAACTTTTATTATAATAAATTTTAAATTATAACTCATGTCCTCAATTTTAATTTTTTTTATTCTTTTCTATTAAAAACTCAGAAGCAACACAATTTTTTTTTTAAGTTTTTCTAATTTAAGTTTTCTATTTTTTTTTCATAGGGTAAAGGATCAGCCAAAATCAAATTAGGAACATTTGCTAATTATAATACCTCATCACAATATTATCAGCACTAGCACTAAACCCCGAGGAATCATCATGAAATCAGCAAATCCAATACAGCACCACCGTGCGAGAACTTTCCTCTCAACACATTGACGCTCGCATATATCGTACAAACGAAACCTCTGCAATAAAACTAAGAAAATAAAATGTGAGAATCATTCATTGAATAATAAAACTACAAAATGAGGCTATAGTGAAATTGAAGAGAAAAGAGTACTTCGTCCCAAGAAGAAACTAGGAGGTGATCACTGTGATTAGAGAATCGATGGTTGGAGATTCCATAGGTCGGCGGATTCGACAGCTCCCGTCCAGTCACTTGTGGCACCGCCGTCATGATCTAATCGGTATTAAGCGACTAAGCTTTTTAGAGAGAGAAAATGCCAAAGGATTTCTAGAATTTTGTTTAGAAAGATGAAGAGAGAGGGAATGATTTTTGAAATCGGGAAGAAGATAGAGAGGCTTAGTTCAGATTCCATTATTTAAATTTAAACTAGGGGCATTTTGATTTATTTAAACCAGGGGCATTTTGATTTATTGTTGATTTGGCATTCACAATTTAATATTATTGAGTCTAGAAAATTAAATAAAAATTTAAATTTAGTCAATACAACGTTGACCAAACTAAACGTTTGTAGCTGAATAATGCGGATGACCCTTATTTAGAAACGAGAGTCGTTTCCCAATTGATTATACTTAGGGTACCCAATTTAATACTGCGGATGAGACTTTTAGAAGGAAAGCATTTAGGACATTTTGTCCCTTATGCAGTATTAAAGTGCAGAATACTAAAAATTAAACTATAGACGAGAGCAATATAAGTCGTTAGATATCCGTATGAACGATCAAGATTTGTTGTAATAAGGATATACACTTTTTTTACAACATTAGTTATAAATCAGCCCCCTTTATATATATATATATATACCATCTACACCATTGAAAACAAGAATGAACGGTCAAAATTAAAAATTGAAAAGACGTCTGGTACTTACAATTAATAGTGGACGATAAGTGTTTGATTTGACAAATAAATGTTTATGATATATATTAACTAGGGTTTAGTAGCGGAGGCTAAATGTTTTTTTTTTAAATATTACTAATAATAGTATGAGATCTTGGATTTTTAATTTATAACTATTTATAACTTGCGTACTGAAGGCACGACGTAACGAAAATTAATACAAACTCAATCATCAATATATATGCAAACCACCAAAACATCGAGCTATCTGGGAACGATAAATTACCACGTGAATTTATATACCACATGTTTACTTAAATTTTGTCATTTTGAACTCAGTATTTTGACGGATATCTGGGATTTGCACTGCTATTTCTTAACAAACACATGCTATTAAGAGAAGAATTATCCTCTAGTGACACAAAATCTAGACGTATCATGTATATATAACAACCATCTTGAAAGTAGAATAGATTAATACAAGTGCATAATGTACATATAACAACATAAAGACACGACGTAATAAAAAATATTACATTATCTAAAGACATATACCACCACAATAATTAATACATACTCAATCATCAGCACATATCCAACCACCAAAACATCAAGCTAGTCAGTACTGTTTTCAAAAAAAATCGACAGAGTTTCCTTTAAAAATAGATATCTAGAAAATTCTAAACCTGTCTACAAAATTTACAATCATCAATACATATCCAAACCACCAAAAAAACAATCATTCCATACCCAAAAATCATCATAACCATATGTATAATTAGTTAACTTTACAAAAAAACGGAACCAAAAATATACAAACATGCAGAAAATAGAGAAACAACATGTTGAACATAAGACCCATGACTTTACAGATTACACCAAGTATTCTTTACAGCTTACACCAAGTATCCTTCAATGTATACCTGAAAATATTTAAAATATAAAAATTATCGAGATATGCGAATCATAATAAAACAAATGTAAATCCGAAACATAAGAATCTTTACTTTACTCTGAATTATCTAAAAAACAAACGACCACACACATATTTACTTTATGAACAATATGATGCTCACGAAAGACCTCCTCACCTTATATATTATTCCAGTACTCTGTCCTAATAAAAGTTTTGAGAAAAGATATCACTACGTGATCCTCAACATTCATATGCTTTAAGAAAAGCTTGGCATCATGACATTCTTTAGTCAAAGGTCACAAACCCCTGCGAGTAGAAAAGAAACATGATATACAAACTACTCCATTAGCTGCATTGTCATAAGTTTCTATTTCCCATTTTCTCTACCTAAAGTAATTTTTTAGAATTTTGTATAAACCGATATTAATGAGAAGGTTGATCTTTATTCTCCATTAAGACTCAGTTCAAAGCTTTAGCCTTTGTTTGAATTTCTGGATCCTAAGACAAAGTCTCAGACAATCATTTTAATTGGTTTACATAATAAAAGAAATTATTTTTATTTTTGATCATAGAAAAGGAAGCATGATGGAGATGAAGATATAAATGACATCCACAGACACAAGAAAATTAAGGTAACATCAAAACGACCAATTTCTTCTAGTTATTATGTTTATTATTGATTGTTAGGAGTCAGTCTATACCTAATGTTAAGCTTGAAAAAAAAATAAACTTCCATAAAAAAGAAATCTACAATACTAATTTGCAAAATAACTTAAATGTATATGAAAAAACTTCAGGCACGGGTTATAGCTAGTAAATGTATATGAAAAAATAATCTATAATTATGAAAATGATCCAAATTTTCACTTAACTCAATATGAAAGTAAATAGCTTAATTTTTTTTTAAAGTAAATCATGATTCATAGGCATAATTCATATAGGTTATAATTTCTCCTTTACTTTCAGAACTCACAATTTCTTGTTTTCTCTTTTATACTTTTTAATCAGGGTCCAGCAGTCCGTGTTACGCAACTTAGTGGATAGTTATTCGTACAAATCCATTTTCAAATCCCATGCACACATACTTTTTTTGTACTTGAAGATGGCACGACACTCCGACCAGAATCAAATTTAGTAATGCACAGAGTGATTAAAGGAAACACCATTATTATAAGGCTAAGTACTCCCTTATTAAAAACTCATCCGTCAAAAAATGATAGTCTTGGTTGACTTTTTTTAACTTTCTTTTATACTTACCAAGATTTGCGTATAACACACTTTGAGATATAATTGTTTTTATTTTTTGAACTCAAATTTTGTTTTTGGAAATTTTTTTACAGAAAATACTCAATAATTTAACATTTAAAAAAGTTTGAGAAAGGAAATGAAAGGAATATAACCTTCTGTAGATTTTTTTTTGTGAATTTGGTAAGAAAAAGATAGGCAATAAGGGATGTGTATGTCAAAATTTGTCAATGTTTTATTAATAAGGGAACAAAGGAAAGTTTCACCAAGTCAATTTTCTTTTCATTGCAAATCTTACCATTTTGGTTAGGAAAATTATTAAGGAAAGTTGGAATAAGTTAAATAATTATGACAGGAACAAAAAAACTAAGAAAATTAACTAAGAATCTATAATATGTAAGAATGGCTAAAGAAACCAATACATAATTTGGACAATATGTTAGCAAGTTCAAAATCAAATTCATGTAGAGCGTGAGAGAGTTGTGTAAGAGTGAGAGTGAGGGGTGATGAACTCCAAAATATCACCGACAATATAGTGTATATCGCTTTAACCAAAATACCAACACGTTAGATAGCTATTAGATATGATGTGTTAAATAATTTTATCATTACTTAAAGAACGATAAATACAACATATCTGGATTGAGTAAACCAATTTTCTTTTCAATTGAAAGTCGCTAATTTTTGTTTCCCCTTCGTTGAAGATGGAGCGATACTTAGGTTGTTCAAGTGATTATCATTTGAATTTGCCTAGGAAGTACAAAAAAAGGCATTAGGTTAGCATGTTCAAAAAGCATTAATTTTAAGATCAAATTCATAATAAATATTCATAATAATACCACAACACAACAATTCTACTTTCGATGATGGTATGGAGTGTGTGTGTGTGTGAGAGAGAGAAGTGTAAGGGTGAGAGTGAGGACCGAGGGGTGAGGAACTCAAAATATCAAATGACAATTTAGTGTATAATGCTCTAAGCAGATTTTTATCAACAGATAAACAATGATTAGTAGAACATACCGGTTGATTAAACCAATTTTCTTTTCCAATAGAACAACCAATTTTTTCTTTCCCCTTCGTTGAAGATGGAATAACACTTAGGTTGTTCAAGTGATTCACATGTGAATTCTCCTATGAAGTAAAAAATAAGACATTAATCAAAAAATGCAAACTAATATCAAAATAATTTTTTTTAACAATACCAGTTATGTTGTTACTATCACTTAGATCAACCTGTAAGAGCAAACTTAATAAAATGGTAAAATAAGCAAATGAAGCTGCTTAGGCTCAATACTATTGTTAGGGTTTATTAGTGTTGATTAGACTCGACTTTCCAACACCACTTGGACCCACAATCATAGATGTTTTGGTAAAATGGTAAAATGAAATTTGTTGTCTTAATTTGCATCAACTCATTCAGTAAGCAAGAAACACTTTTAGTGAAATGGAGAAATCAACTGTTCCCAATCATATGCATCCATATCTACATAAGATATTAAAAAAAAAATTGTTATTTTGGGGGAAGAAAATTATATATTTCAAAAAAATCAATTTGAAGATTGCCAAAAATGTTGAACTGTATTACTCTAATTATGTTCTACAAATATGGTTGAACAAACTTGCTTCACTAATTAGAATACTGCTAGTAACTCCATTTATAGAATGAAAAGGCTATTCTTTGAGTAGACTGTCAAGGATAAACAGGAAATTCAAATACACCTTTCTCTTATGATTTTGCTGCTTTCTCCCAAGAAGGTTTCTGAAATAAGTAGAAGGAATGCAAGAAAGGATATTTAAACATTATTTAAGTTCAAAATGACATTTACTGAAATAAAGACCAAGGATTTATCAAGTCCATAATATGAAATATTTAATTAAAGACATTAGCTAAGTTCAGAATGGCATTGGCTGAGACTTGCAACCTAGGTGCATATTCTTCAAATAAAATAGCACATAGCCCATCACTATAATATGAACAAAATAGCACATAGCCCATCACTATAATATGAACATACAGATGGAGTGATAACATAACAACAGAATGTGAAGAAGTCAAAAGAAAGAAAATGACAAAAATAGATATCATGGAAATTAATAGGTGGTTTTACTTGAATGATAAAATAATCTTTAATAATACTACTCTATATAAAAGAAAAGGGCAAAACAATCACCAAAGGTTACTCAATAAAGACCACTAGAGCAAAAAAATTTACAACCAAAATTTGATACCTGTAGAAGACATTTTTTAAAAATCAGATAATCACATCATTGAGAATATTACGGTGCATATATATTGAACCACAACAATCACAGGGTTGATGGTTGTTGTGCATCCCAAATTTCTCTGATTCAAAAAAATTAAAGTGAAAGTGCAGAGGGAGAGGAGACCAAAAGACTTTAAAATAAAATCAGATAGAGAAAAAGAACCTTGATGGTTGCTGTTTCTGCTGCCGCCACCCTGCTTTCAGGAAGATGACCCCTGCGATAGTGATCGAAAATGAAGAAGGCTTGATTTTGGGGGAAATATTTATGAGAAGGCGGAATGAGAAGGGGGCAAAGGTATAAGGCGGGACTTGGGCAGAGTTCAGGAGAATTTTGAATTGGGCTTTTTTTTTTGTTTTTTGTTTGGCTGAAATGAAATCAAAGCCATTAGAGTCAGTAGTTTAAATCTAAGCCATTGGATGATGAAGTTTTAATCGAGACCGTTGTTTGTTGAAGCCGCTCTGTTTTATTATATAGATATTGACCGTGTTTTCTTATTTTTAATGGTATATATATATATATATATATATATATATATATATATATATATATATGGGTATTCATCCATGGCAAATGTTTGCCGTGGACACTATTCAGCAAACAAGTTGATTACCGTTGATCTGGACAATGGAAGGCTGAGATTGGTTAAATTTTCTCCCTGCCGCTACAGCTTGTAGTGGCAATCCTTTTTCCTTTTTGTCCATTAGCCTATTACATTACCGCCCCTAACTTATACTCCCTCCGTCCCATAGTTATAGGCTGATTTTCCATTTTGAGATGTCCCAATCCATTTTGAGATGTCCCAATATATAGGCTACTTACTATTTATAAAATTTAGTTGGTTCATTGTTTTACTTTTATGCCCTTATAATAAATATTCAACCATTACTCTCTTTTTGAAGAAACAACATTCAATGTCATTATTTTTATTACCACATTTAATGTTGTTGTATTCTCTTTGGTTAAAGTTCTATGGTTATGGACTTTAACACGTCAATCAATGAAGTTGATAGTTCCAATATGATAAGTAAGGAGTAATTAACTTATTCATTAATTCTATATTAAAGGGTATATGTGGAAAATTATGTTAAAAATTGCCACTTAAACTATGTGCCAAAAAAAATCATTTATAACTATGGGAACGGAGGAGTAATCATGTCTCTGCTTACGTACAGTATGTAGCGGCGATGTGTGAATCCACCCATATGGCTATGTAAAGATAAATTTACATTTATGTATACATAATGTAAAAAATTAAAAATAAAAGATAATGATACATAATATAAAAATAAAAGATAATGATAAGATAAGTGCGAATAAAAGATAAACTTATTTTATAAATACATAATGTAAAAATAAGATAAGTTTGAATAAAAGATAAATTTATCTTTTATAATAACATAAATTTATCTTTTATTATAAAAACATAAATTTATCTTTTATAATAAAATAAAATTATCTTTTATAATAAAATAAATTTATCTTTTATAATAACATAAATTTATCTTTTATAATAACATAAATTTATCTTTTATAATAAAATAAATTTATCTTTTATAATAAAATAAATTTATATTTTATAATAACATAAATTTATCTTTTATAATAAAACATAAATTTATTTTATTATAAAAGATAAATTTATCTTTTATTCAAACTTATCTTATTTTTACATTATGTATTTATAAAAATAAATTTATCTTTTATTGAGATTTTAACTTATCATTATTGTGGCGCCCCCAAAATTATGTATCGTCACCCATCTTGGGTCGCCATTTACATGGTACATAAATTCAAATACAACTTACTAATATAAGCTATGTATGTATAATACGACATAAGCATGTGAGTTTGAATACAAATATTGTCTACTAGATATTATACAAACTCAAAAAAGTCCTCATTACTACTATTATCACTTTATTTCGCAGAATAGTGAGGACTACTAATCTTATCCTCCCGGACCATTACTCCGTTCCCAGACTCGTCCGGTATGTTCTCATTTCACGAAGAGAAACGTTGAAAGAAAAAAGGTGAGCTCAACTAGCCCGATAAGAAATATTATGACTAAGATAATGCGAGAATAATTTATCATTAGCCTTCACGGTGTTAAAGCGATAAAATACAATAGACAACAAGTTTAAGCTGCGGTGAATAAGCAATCCATTAAAAGAGTCAAGTAGAGAATAAAGTCTACTATCTTTTAGGTTTTAAAGGTTTTTCATCTTTGTTATAGATGAGACTCGACTTTAATAAATAATCCACATCATCGAATCACCCCACACTTCTGACGATGATATTCATCAAATTATCAATGGTCGTGACTATCTAGAATCACCCCTGGTCATAATCATACCAAAAATTATCCATCAACGCATTACAGACCGAGGACTTTTATCACATCATTTATAACAAGCCGTGATTATACTTAATGATGATCCACGGTCATAATCATACTAAGTTCATCTATACACGTAAGTAGAAGATAACATAATATAACATGATGATGATGACAATGACATAATAATTCAATAAAACAAGTTCAAGAATTATTTTATCCGGGAATTATTAACGTCCAAATTGTCAAAATGATCTTTGTTTTGTAGAGTAAAATTCAAGAATGATCGGAAGAATATTTTCATGAAAAGATCTTTGGATGAAGCCGCAAATATCGAGGATATTCCACTAATTTCATGGAGTATAGAAGTCAAAGATTTAACCAATTGAGTATAATAAAGAATGGAATAACAAAAGAAATCACCGTGCATGCATAAGACTTGCGCGTATTAAAGTTATTCAATGAGAATAATAATAACGGAACGGTCGGTGAAATTCACACCAAGCAGGATGATCAACAGAATAATAAATTTGAATAATAAACAATGGAACCCGGTCGATGTAAAACACATGATGAGGATATTCCAACGAGAATAATAAATGCGGAATAATAAGCAATGGAACCGGTCGGTGTAAAACACACGAGACAGGATATTCCAGCAGAATAATAAAGAATGGAATAACGAGAAGGAGATCACCAAGTATAGGGATTCGCGTATCTGAGTTATTCCAAGAATAAATAAGAATGGAATAATATAAGGATTTCACCAAGTATAGGGTATGCCGCGTATACAGGTTATGTATAGGGTATACCACTTTTATAGGTTATTCCAACAGAATAATAAGCAATGGAATAACAACAGTTCTCTTCATGAATAAGAAAGAATAACACTCTTACGGGTACAACAAATAATATTCCCTACCTTAGAAGAACTGAATATTGGCAAGGTGAAGTAGCGAGAATATTTTTTTCTTCTTTCTCTCTATAGTTTCTCTCTCTAGAGTTTCAAATTGAATTCGTGAAAATAATGAAGCACTAGGCCTTTATTTATAGAAGATTTCTAGCTTAACACTTAGCACCTACCATGTGAAAAAGAAAAGTGGCTTGGCGGTATTGGTGATGTGAAAAGAAAAGTGGTTCGGCGCTTTGTAATGTGAAGCGACAAGTGGTTCGATGCACTGTAATGTGAAACAGACAGAGTGGTTTGGCCTTTGTAATGTGAAAGCGGCAAGTGGTTTGACGTCTGGTAAAGGTAATTACTATTGACTATTGTGAAGGTAATTACTATTCACAAGGTAATTACTATTGACGAAGGTAATTACTATTCACAAAGGTAATTACTTATTTACGAAGAGACTCTTAGATAATGACATATACGCTTCCATAAAATAATCAAACTTACCACAAACGTCTCTCATAACAGACTCTTTATATACATTAAGGATTGAATAAATATTACCACAAATCATTTTATTTTTAATTAACACATTTTTAATCTTTCAACAATTATTAATCATTTATAACGTCGTCTCAATTAATAATATAACATATTATCTGAGATGATCTTGTGACAATAATTGAATCAATAATATAAGAGATATGATGCGGCAATTCTTGTAGTAATAATTGAAGCATAATTGAGTGACTTCTCACGTAAGCATCGATAATCAATCTGAGTGTCTTACTTATGCAACCCGCCAGCGTATTCTTGTACTTTACCTGCCGGGTAGTTCAGCAGTTTTAACGGTAACACCTCCATAGTTATTTTTATAAAATATTTTTGTCGTTTTCTCAATCCAACAATAATTACATTGTAGGGTCCACCAATGATTGGTAGTTATGCATTTAATATTCCCTAACAAAAGAATATTCCCAGACCAAACGAATATTTTATAACAACTTGCATACTTTGCAAAATTTATAAATACTACCCACAACTATAATATTATCTCAAATTCACACCATAATATTAAAAATTATTTCGATAAAATTTAAATCTTTATTGATAAAATATGGAGTCTCACAATCTCCCTCCTTATGGAATTTTGCCCTCGAAATTAAGTGCATTACGGTATGATAAAGAGGTGAGGATACCTTGAATACCTTTATCGTTGAAAACATTAAATTCATCTTTGCAATCCGGCCGAAGATATTTATTCACAATTCATCTTTGCACTACTGGGCCAAAGATATACTGTTATAAAACCAATAATCTTTGAGGGCAGCGACTTAATAGTATCACGACCACGAATTATCCATGCACCTTTTGGCGAGGATATTCGTGTTTTCATTCTGATCGTGATTATCTATAGAAGAATAATCCTTGGTCATAATCATACCAAGTCCATCAATGTACTACGACCAAAGATGACTTTTACCACATCCATGAATTAATATTTCATTCTTTGAGACTCGACTCAATAATTAATCCATATCATCGAATCATCCCCGCACTACTGAGCCAAGGATATTCATTAGTATCACAACCACGAATTATCCATGTACTACTACCAAAGATAATCGTGTATTCATTAGTATCACGACCACAAATTATCCATGCACTACTACCAAAGATAATCGTGTATTCATTAGTATCACGACCACAAATTATCCATGCACTAGGGCCAAAGATAATCGCGTATTCGTTAGTATCACGACCATAAATTATCCATGCACTACGGCCAAAGATAATCGTTTATTCATTAGTATCACGACCACAAATTATCCATGCACTACAGCCAAAGATAATCGTGTATTCATTAGTATCACGACCACAAATTATCCATGCACTACGGCCAAAGATAATCGTGTATTCATTAGTATCACGACCACAAATTATCCATGCACTACGGCCAAAGATAATCGTGTATTCATTAGTATCACGACCACAAATTATCCATGCACTACGGCCAAAGATAATCGTGTTTTCAATTACGGTTATGATTATACCGAACAATCCCTGGTCATAATCATACCAAGTCCATTTATGCACCATGAACCACAGATGACTTTCAACATAATATAAACATGAGGATAACGATATAAAGAATCAATCAAATGAGATAAAGGATAAATATTAAACATTTATAATATAATTTATCCAGGATTCAAGAATATCCCCATGTTATCAATCACTTAATAATCTCATAATCTAATATCATTAATATTATAACAATATTTTAATCATTTCTTAAATTTATAAACAATTTATCTCAATTGTTTACGCTTTACCATATAATGCATTTAATCATCCAAAATGCCATACTCATAAGATATCATCACCAATTATCAAATCCTCATCAAAAAAAAAATGCATATATTCTATATAGGATTCTCTAGCCATAAAATCCTATTTTCAACTTTGTTACTTCACATAACATATTTAACTCATATGTTAAGTAACTAAACTATTTTCATGAAAAATACCAAATCAGTCCCAAAAATATTTCTTTTCTGGGTTTTAGCATAATATAGTCCCATAATGAAAATATATTTTCTCGAATTTTTAAAATTCATTTACTATTTTTCAAAAATCAATTTCTAATTAATTCCTTAAGAAATTAGCTACCTCAAGTTTAACTCCAAAATTCCCAAATCTTGGCAGGACCTTACACATATTAACGTGAGCTTCCAGTTTAAATTTCATGGTCATCGGAGTTATAGAACTCGGTTATAGCATTTTAAATCGGAAAAAACCTAAATATTGAAATAGTCATAACTTGCTCATTTTAAGTCGAGAATGAGCTCATTTTTGGACAGGAGGTACTTTATACCATATACCTTCAAGTCCCAAAAGGCCAGAATTTTCTCATATTTTAAGTGGCCGAAACAGCCCGTCTAAAATCATGGCAGCAAGCTTTTTCGGTTTTGCAGCTTTGCACTCCTTTGCTAAAATCAGTCCACACAAAAATCTACAACACCTTTTCCAGTAATTCCACTTAGATTAGTTAGGTAACTCATAGATCTAACTCTAGGACTTGACCACACTCAAAAATTCAAAATATAATAGGAGATATGGTCAATTGAATTTCATGTTACGTTTTCACAAAAATCGATTTTCAACTCTTTGTGATTTCTAAGAAACTTTCATGTTTTCACATACTAACCAACATAACTCATCTTAAAATTTACTAACACTTCATATACCCATGATTTTCATCAGTTCTATCCTTTTATTATGACTTTCATCATAATCCACGTAATGCAGATCCTTTTAGTTGAAGAAATATTTGAGGGTTTAAGAAATGGGTTTTTATCTTTGGGGTCGATACAAAATTCGATTTCACGTTCTAGGGTAGGCTAGGAAGACTTCAAGAATACGCCAAGAAATTTATTAATGATAGAAATATCATTCAAAAGCTATTACTCTCGTCCAAGACTTGGATAGTCGTCACATTAATACCAATTGTGACTTTATCCCTTAACTGGAGATAGCACCTCACAATGATAGCTATCAACTTGCCATCTTTAGTCACGACGCCGCCTCTGTAAAGTAAAGCCGATTGCATTTCACACAAGGAAGTCAACAACGAAAGGATCGGGGCTCTTTACTTATGGCTTGATATAATGGTGATTAACTTTAGGGTTTGGTTACTTTGAATTAGTATAATGGTTGGTTAGGAATATGAAAGCTAACAACCTTACAAAAAGAATAATGAGTAGTTAATCAATCATTTTCAAAATTACCTCAAAGGCAAGTATTTTCAAAGAGATAAGATCGTGAAAGTGTTTATTTGAAACAACAAGATTAATAAGCGGTGGAGGTGCTTGAAGGTTTCTCCAACGAAGTTTCAATAGAAAATCAAAGTCTAATTTTTCCTAGAGTCAAATTTAATCATTGAACACAACTAGGTAGAATAAAAAGTGGGTAGAACTTGTATTGAATAAAGTATAGACTTCGTAATAATTTATAATTAATTTACCCGTAATAAGCTATTAGGTTTGTAATATTCATGTCTGCAATCAAATTGCAAAATAATGCTAAGCGTGTAAAAATCGAGTTTAAAATTTAAAATCATATACCGGATCACCCTTTATGCACAATTATTAATTAAGCGAAAAGATAAAGAATAAATCATACCCTTGAAGATCGAGCTTCCTCGGTACAAGTTCACCTCCAAATCCTTTTCGCGTTCAATCTTGAATCCACCGGTTTGGTTCCTTCCTTTGATCAACGTTAGCCACCCAAATGTTTGGCCTCTCAGAGGTGATCCACCAAGGAAGAAGAAAATTCAAGAAGAAGGGGTATTGGCTCAAACCCTAGTTTTTCCTATCTCTATAGAAAAAGTGTACTCTCTCCCAACAATTGGAATTATGTCGTATGTTGAAAAGTCAACAACTCCCACCACCCATAATAAGACTCCTCTTATTTATAGATGTGGACAACCCACCTTAACAATTAAGGAATTGGGATTTATTTAATTAATTAAATTCTTTTAATTAATTAAGCTCCCTAATTTTATTAGGGATAATTAATTAAACTCTTTTAACTAATTTTCCTTCCTAATCCAATTAGGAATAAATGAGAGTACTTATATTAAATTAATTCCTAAACTCTTTTAGAAATTAAAATAATAATAATTGTAATAATATTAATAAGACTCCTCTTATTAATTTATATTTAATATTTCTAAAATATTAAATAATAAATATTAAGCTATTTAATTTATTCTATCACCATAGATTAAATTAAATATACTTAATATATTATTACGATTATGCCATTAACTTCTTAAATAATTATTCTTCCTTTTTATAGTGTGACCCTTTAGGTTCTCCATATTAAATGGGTTGTGAATAAATCAATTAGAACAATTCTAATCTTATTTAAATAAATAAATTAAACAATTAATTTATTTAAATAAATAATATTTATTCTACAATAGGGATAAGCCTCCTAGCGATCAGCGACTTTCCGGATAATATAGATTTCAACATTAATCATTAAAGAACCTTTGAGTAAATAGTTACCGTACAATTCAATCCTTCCACCATACAATGTCCCAATTAAATATAAGGCATGGAATTCTTTGCCAAGTCTTATTTTATTTAATTATATGTATTTCGATCCTTAAATGCCTAACTCAAATAATGCAAATTAGAAACTCCTTTCTAATTTCATTACGCATGCCGCCAAGGACTCTTTGGGTTGTCATTTATCGAATCACATAGGACATTTCTCT
The DNA here is from genome assembly GCA_020205615.1 of Panax quinquefolius. NCBI lineage: Eukaryota > Viridiplantae > Streptophyta > Magnoliopsida > Apiales > Araliaceae > Panax > Panax quinquefolius. The sequence continues at coordinate 9,567,598 of CM035162.1, read as the reverse complement.
TCTTTTATTAGAAGTGGTAGATTCTTTATTGATCATACATTATCTCCATGTACAACTTATTATACCCAAGCATACCCTTTGATATACCCTAAGGGTCTTAAGGAATAAGTCAAAGTATAACTCATCATACACAAGATACTATGATGATCTCAAGTCCAAGGATCACTTAGACTACTATCACTACTGAGGAATTTCTATTGACAAGCAAATAAAACTCCATTAGGTATTCCTTAGCGAGCCACGTTCGAGTGAACTTATTCTCTAATAAGCACCTACATACTTGCTTTAGTGTCTCCACACAAATGATCGTGAGATCAATCATCCTCATCCAATGAAGCAAGCAATGTATGTACCAATCTATCCGGATTCACTAATCCCCAATTTAGTAATCCAATGATTGGGAACTATTTTAGTTTTAAGCTTTTAAGAATTTAGATCTCATTAGAATGATCATCATCATTATTCTAAAAGCTTTGCTTAAAACTATGGGTTTATCACATATTATAAAACAAACATCATGTAGATAATTAAAAGCCTTTAATAAATTAATACTTTTTATTAATAAATGAATAAGATTGTTACAAAGTATATGCTTTATCATCAAACATGATTGGGTTTGTGTGCATACTACTTTCAATCTCCCACTTGCACTAAAGCTAATCGTCATGGTAACTCATACTCTTCTTCTCTAAGTGGCGATTATCCCCTTTGTTGGATAAGCTTTAGTTAATGGATATGTAATGTTGTTTATGAGAGTCCACTATCTCTATAGTGATTTCCCATCTTTCAATGATTCTAATAATCAAATGAAAGTGCCACAACACATGTTTAGATTCAAGATGAGACTTAGGAACTATTCTAGTTCGTAATGAACTTATCATCCAAACAATCAACTTGCGACTTCATTTATGACTATATACTTTGTCTTTATCACTAAACCAAAGAACTCTCTTTCTTTGTTTGGAACCTTTCAATTCAACGCACCCTTTATTCAAGATAACCCTTTACCTTAAAGTGGATTTTTTACGTAAATCTTGGTGCGTCTACGAAAAACTTGAGTGCATTAAGCCCTCTAGTTTTAATTAAGACCCACCATGAATATGATCACATCCTTAGTCTTGGGTTAAGAACTTTAAGATGTTTTTCAGCGACTTTCGTAGTGAACTTCTCCATAATATGGTGATCAACATCGGTCTCGTACATTTCATTGCATACATGATTGTCACTCATGCGACCTCTCTTTTTCGAGTGCGTGGGGACTATTAAGAGAGATACACTCCATAGCTCATCGACATGAGACATCTCTTGGAGTTTGCTATGCTAAACGACTTTAGCATCAAATGAATATACGTTCCTTGGGTTAAGTCGAGCATCCTCTTAAATCTATCTATATAGATTTGTATCTCCAATAATGATACTCTTCCCAAATCATTCATGGAGGATTGTTTAGACAACTTTATCTTTACTGATTGTAGCATTGGTATGTAATTCCTCATCCGTAGTATATCAACATATAATACTAGAAATTTCACGACGCTCCCACTGACCCTTTTGTACACACTAGGTTCATTATTGTTTTTTTGATAAAATCAAACTCTTTTGGCCTCATCAAAACGAATGTTCCATATTTGAGAAACTTGCTTCAATCCATTTCTCTGAGTGTCTATAACACTTACCTCATCGTATGTAAGCTGGATCATCATCTTCTATGATGTGTACCTCATCATCATCATCTATGATGAATCCATACCTCCTAGGTATCTTGGTCTTATTCAGATTTACGATTCGATTGTGGTACAATAAATTACATCTATGAGTTCCTCTTATTTGACTTATAGTGTTTTGTGGTTCTTGAACTCTTCAAGATCTATTATCCTCCCACTAGCCCCTTTAATGATAAACACCTTTATCTTAGAAGGCAACGTGTTTTCATAATAAACACCTTTTGCTAAGTAGGATTATAGAACATTTACCCTAAACTTACTTTAGGATGTCCCACAAATCAGATTTGTCAAATCTTGTCCCAAGCTTATCCTTTGAAACCTTTTCACATAAGTTGGACAACACCTTATCTTAACATACTTAAGATTAGGAATCCTCCCCATCCATAACTTTTATGGAGTCTGAAATGGATTTAGAGATTACCTTTTCGTGAGATGTCTGCACCATTTCTAGGACATGATCCTGAAGGATCTTGGAATGTTGGTAAAATCATTTTGGATCGCACTATGTCCAACAAGGTACGAATTTACCTTTCAGATACATCTATCAATTATTATGTATCGAGAGGTGTCCATTATGAGAAAATCATTTGAGATGATCTAGAAACTTATTGCTCAAGTATTTATTCCTTGGTCTAATCAAAGAATCTTAATACTTTGTCAATTTGTTTCACTTCTGAATTCTTTGAACCTTTCAAATAATTCACACTTGTATTTCAGCAAATACATACATTCAACTCTTTGAATGATCATCTCCTTTTCTTATACTAATTTGTTCAATATGCAAAATTATTTTCATGTAAGTCAAGTATACAAAATTTATTAAGTAATATTCCAGTTCTATACAAAACATTATTATTGTAAATAGAACAACAATTGTTCTTAATTATAATACCAAAAATTTTATTGTCCAACAATAAAATGGAAATAATGTTTCTAACAAGAATTGGAATACAATAACAACTTATTGACTTAATAGATTTGCCCGTAGGCATTGCTAAACTATAAGTTACTGTGACGCCCCCAAAATAGGTATACATCACCCATTCTGAGTTGTCAATACATGGTGCGTAAACAACTACAACTTTATTATTACAACAAGAAAGCGTGAGTTTGAATACAAATATTATCTTCTGACAATATCTATACTCAAATAAATCCTCATCACATTTATTGATACATTATTTTACAAAAATGGTGAGGACTACTAAACAATCCTTTCTAAAACCTTCATTCCATACCCAGACTGCGTACTCGCTATATTCTCGCCTCCACGAGAAGAATGGAACAAAAAGGAAAAGGGTGAGCTCAACTAGCTTCGAAAAAGAATATTATGACTAAGATAATATACAACAAATTATCGTTAGTCTTCAACAGGGAAAAATTTAATAGAATCTGATAGACAACAAATTTTAAATCAATATTCGCATTGAAATAATAATTCATTAGAAGAGTTAAGTAGAGAATGCAAACTACTATCTTCTATGTATGAATTTAAAAGTTCATCGTCTATCTTTTATCCTGTAACAACAATCCATAAACATACTGAATCAAATATTCATCTTTTGCACTATGTGCCAAAGATATTCATCGATTGGTCGTGTTCATTTAAACACTGTTCATCTTTGCACTCTGTGCCAAAGATATTCATCGATTGGTCATGTTCATTTAAACACTGCTCATCTTTGCACTACAGCCAAAGATATTCTTCAGAAATCATTCATCTCGCACTACTGTGCCAAAGATATTCAATAATATCATCATTTAAGACCGAGGATGATGAAAAATATTTTTAAAGAAACGAATCCGAAGAAACAAAATGACAAGGATTAAGGATTAAGGATTCGTACTTTGTTTTATCCATGTTCAAAAATACCTCAAAATAATCATAGTGGTGTAAAATTCAAGAATGATCAAAACATGGATACAATCAAAGCTAGTATCCGAATAGATATTTTTGACGAAAAGAAGAAATTTTATTTTCGATGAATAAAGTGTCAGATATCGTGAATAAAGGTCAGTACACGTGAATAGTAACTCAGACACCAAAAGATAGAAATTCCACAAAAAAACATTTTCACGCTTCATGAATAGTACTCGTGAATAGTAACTTCGTGAATAGTAACTCATGAATAGTAACTTTCGTGAATAAGAACTCATGAATAGTAACCCCGACATGAAAAAGTTCTAAATTTGATAAAAAGTTTCAACCAATATTTCAAAGATAATGATATTGAAGAAATAATATCATTTGAGAAGAAAATAACATCCCTTACCTCAAAGAATCAAGATTGCTTGGAAGGAAAGATCTAAGTGATCTTGAATGAAACTTGTCTTCAACAAAAGAACTCTCAAAGTATCTAAATACTCACAAAATACGCTCAATAATATAGTAGAGAAGAGAGAAAACTTTGTTTCGTGTGATTTTCAATTCTAACTCAGCCTCTATTTATAGGAAAATGTTAGCCGTACCAAGAAGACTTGACTGCTTACTCGATGGCTTTTACTCGCTACTATTGCCACCCACCACATTTGAAATAAAATTCAGCACATTTTTTCACCAACCACAAGTGGGGCCCACTCAATTCTAGAATTTTCCACCAAAATCAATTATAACCCTACTTTCCTAATCAAACACCTCTTAAAATTTATAACAAATCATTCGTTCATTTTAACGGTTCAAAATATGTAGACATATACTCAACTTATATATGTATAACATATCCAAAAAATCACCAACGATCCAACGGTCACGATTAAAAATTATAACTCACTTAATATATCGTGAAAAAAACCGATTTGATTTTTAATACCTCCATTCGGCAAAAATACCGATAAAACACCTCAACATTAAATCCTTCAATTATAACCACATATAATAAATAAATCCATCATTTATATCCATATCAAATAAATATTTTCTTATTATATAAATCAATAATTAATTATTCCCAAATAATATTACTGAATCACAATTATGACAACCAGCGAGTTCAGGAAAGAGGGCTTTCAATAAGGATCTCTCTCTTCTTGGCGCCGCAATTAGGTGACCAAACCTCTCCTTAGACGTAACTTTCTAGACATTGCCAATAATGTTATCTAATAATATTATTCAAATAATATGAATTATTGATCCGATAATGGGAAATATGTGCGGTGACAATTATCAAACAATGAATAATATAAAATACCAACGCAAAGAATTATTGAATCAATAAAATAAAATCTCGAGCAGTAATTATCGTAACAATTATTGAGTAGTGCCTTCACGTAAGGATCAATAATTGATGCAATACTGGTATGTTCGCTCAACAACGCGTATTAGTGTGTTTTAACCACCGGGTATTCCAACAATGATTAATCGGTAATAATTACGCCGTTATTTTTAAACAACTTATATTTGTCGCTTTCCTCATCCAATCGCTTTCCGTTATGGGCCCCACATGGGTCATTGGCGCCGTCATTTAATATTTCCCGACAAAGACGTAATATTCCACGACCAAACTAATATTCTCCAACAACAATGAATATTTTATAACCACTGCTTATTTTGAAATATTTGCGTATTTTACCCCTAACTATCCACATTAATCAAATCAACCCTTACTATTTCAAAATAATAAATAAAGGAAATTCCTTTTTATTTAAAAAAATTTGGGGTCTTACAACCTCCCTCCTTATGAAATTTCGTCCTCGAAATTAACGTGACGCACACAGTGTTTGAAAAGGTGAGGATACCTCGCTTTCATTTCCGTTTCAATTCCCGTGTCATTTCCTCTATAGCATGATTCCTCCACAAAACTTTAACTTGTGGTATGACCTTTCTTGGCGTGGGACATGCTCCTTCCTATCCAAAATCTTGATGTACCTCCTCATACGTTAAGTCTTGGCTATCTCGTCCTGGTTCTAACTTTCTATAACGTGGTTCGGGTCTTTCACATATTTATGAAAGCATGAGATATGTGAAACACATTATGAACACGAGACATACTTGGAGGTAACGTTGTGTCTATAGGCTACATTTCCTACTTCGGTCAAGAATTTGAAATGGACCAATAAATCGTGGATTGAGCTTTCCTCTCTTCTCAAATCTTGTAACTCCTTCCATGGAGCAACTCGCAATAATACATGATCCCCTACACTAAATTCCACGCCCTTTCGATGAAGATCGGCATAACTCTTTTGTCGATCTTGTGCCATTTGTATATCGTTGTCGAATCATTTGGATCTTTTCGGTAGTCATATCGTCTTAACTTCGGGTCCCAACAATGTTGCTTCACCCACCTCATCCCAACATATTCGAGAAACGACATTTTTCGTCCATATAATGCTTGAATGGAGCCACACCTATACTTGCACGATAAGCTGTTGTTGTAGGAGAATTCCACCAATGGTAAATACTTATCCTAACCGCCTTGAAGTGCGGGACCTGAGTCTTAATAAATCTTCAAGAGTTTGAATAGTCCTCTCGATTGTCGTCCGTTTGGGGATGGTATGCCGAACTAAATCGCAAACCGTGCCCATAGCTTTTTGCAAGCTAACCCAAAATCTTGAAGTGAATCTTGGGTCACGATCCGAAACTATGGATACTGGGCATGCCATGCAACTTCACAATCTCATTTACGTCACATACTAGCAAGGCGTTCAAGGAATAAGTCTCCGTATCGGCAAGAAATGAGCAGATTTGGTTAATCTATCAACAATAACCCAAATAGCATTGATGCCTTGAGAAACCGTAGGAAGACCCGCAGAATCGAAATCCATGGTAATGTGTTCCCACTTCCATTACGGAATCTCAAGTGGTTGCAACGGACCCCCTTAGTACTAGATGCTCCGCCTTTACACGTTGACAAGTTAAACACATTGAGATAAACTTTGCAATCTCTCTCTTCATATTGTTCCACCAAAATGTATGTCGAAGATCACGATACATTTTAGTACTTCCAGGATGGATTGCAAATGGTGTATTGTGTGCCTCCATCATAATCTTGTTCTTCAAATCGAGTCGTTAGGAACACAAAGTCTCAGAGTGGACTCAAGTATTCCTTCTTCATCAATTCTCGCCTGGAATAGCTCCTTCTTGTACTTTCTTCTTCATACGCGATCAATTTCGGATTGGGCTCGAAGCAACCTTAACTTTTCTATTAAAGTTGGCTCTCTTCGCGTATACTTGACATCATCGCACTCGTTCGTTCCGCATATGATCTTCTACTCAACGCAATACCACCACGTTCGCTTTACTGGGGATGGTATTGAATAGTGTGGTCGTAGTCTTTCAATAGTTCGAGCCAACGTCACGCCGCCAGATGTTGAGTTCTTTTTGAGTGAAGAAATATTTAAGGCTTTTATGGTCCGAATATATCTCCACTTTCTCCCATATAGATAGTGCCTCCATATCTTTAGCGCAGAAACGATCACGCTAACTCTAGATCATGAGTAGGATAATTCCTCTCATACTCTTTAAGTTGTCGCGAGGCATAGGCTATGACTTTCCCACGTTGCATGAGAACACATCCTAACCCTTTGCACGAAGCATCATTGTTGATAACAAATCCATCAAGAACCAGATGGTATTGTTAGAACAGTCTTGAAATAAGTCTCCTCTTAAGCTCTTGGAAACCCTTCTTGCATTCTTCATTCTAAGCAATTTTGTATCCTTAAAGTTAGGCGAAGTTAATGGAGTAGCGATTCGAGAAAACCCTTCCACGAATCTCCGATAATAACCATTTAAGCCCAAAAAGCTACGTCTTGATCACCACCGACTTGATTGCTCCAACTTTGTATTGCTTCAATCTTCACGGATCAAGCAGATACTCCATGTTTTGACACACATGCCCAAGAAAGGCTACTTCCTCAAGCCGAACTCGCATTTCTTCAATTTGGCATATAGTTGGTTTTCACGAAGCCTTTGGAGTACCGACTTCAAATGGTGCTCATGATCTTCACGACTTTTGGAATATATAAGGATGTCATCAATAAAGACAACAACAAACCGATCCAAATATTCCTTGAATACTCGGTTCATCATATCCATGAAAGTCGCAGGAGCATTAGTTAGTCAGAAAGACATGACTAAGAATTCATAATGCCCATACCGGGAGTTCTCGAAGGCGCCTTTGGAATATCCTCGATTCTAATCTTCATTGATGATATCCGAAGCGAAGATCGATTTTGAAAAGAATTGTGCTTCGTGAATTGGTCAAACAAGTCATCAATACGAGGTAGAGGATACCTAGTCTTGATGGTGACATGGTTCAATTCCCGATAGTCAATCTAAAGTCGCATACCCCGTCTTTCTTCTTTACTTAATAAAACAGAGCACCCCAAGGAGATGTACTTAGGACGAATGAAACCGGATGTCCAACAATTCTGTAGTTGGACCTTTAACTCGAAGTTCAATAGGAGCCATTCGATATGGGGTTTTAGAAATGGGCTTTATGCAGTTCAAGATCAATAAAGAATTCAACTTCACGTTACGGGGTAGATCGGGAAGTTCTTTGGAAATCGTCGGGGAAAGTCAATAACAACAGGAATATTATTCAAATTTGGCGTGTCTTTATTCAAATCCATAACATGGGCTAAGAAAGCTTGACATCCCAGTTTTTCAATAAACGAATAGCTTTATGATTAGATATGATAGTGATTGATTTTAATGGTTTAGTTGCTTGAATTCGCATAACAAAGTTGGTTAGGAATATGAAAACTAACAACCTTACGAAAATAATCAATTTTGGCATGATGAGTAGTTAACCAATCAATTCCTAAAATCACATCAAAAGCAAGTATCTTTAAAGAGATAAGGTCAACAGGTAAGGTAATGGTGCCAACTTGAATCAAACAAGATTTATAAGCGATTGGATGTGATGAAAGTTTCTCTAACTGAGTTTCCACAGATAGGTCAAAGTCTAATTTCTCCGAGTCAAGTTTAAACGTTGAGCACATGCGCAGAGAGATAAATGAATGGGTAACACCAGTATCAAGTAAGGTATAAACTTCGCAAGAATTTATAAATAGCTTACCGTGATCACCTCGTTTGGGTTCCTCGCATTATGACCGATCCACAACAAACGCTTTCTTCCGGAATCGTTGACTTTGACTTTTTTCGGGACGATCTTTTGAGTCACGTCCCCCCATTGAACTAGGTTTATTCTATCGTCATAATCTCGAGCGATATGTCCTTCCTTTCCACAACTATAGCATACCTTGAAGCTGTTGTGGGCGGTTTGACTGATATGTCCCTCTTTTCCACATTTGTAGAAGATATGACCGGTGGTCGTTCTCCTCCCTTAGAACCGATTCTTCTCAAGCCCGACTCGTCTTCACATAGTCGTTGTTAAATCTCCTCTTTTAAAATCTCCTCCCGACTCGCTTCTTCTATTTTCATGACCATGATTACCACCGAGTGGTAACCATTTTTGTCCGTCTGTTTCTTTCTCCACTTTGGTTATCATTATTACATTGATCGCTATCTCCGGTATGCGATCCTCGGTTGTGGTCCCTAAGTTGACCGTACTTCGTTATCTCGCTTCTAATAATTGAGCCCTGCTTACAACATCTCGAATAAAGAGAAAGTTTATGAGAAATGAGATATCGACGTATCTTGGGTTTTAAACCTCTAAGAAACATCCCGCCATCATACGTTCCTCATTCTCCACCAAATGAGGTCTGAAACTCGGATAACTCGCAAACTTTGCCTCGCATCTTTGAGACACCGTCATGTTGTTTTGCTCTAATCGATGAACTCCACTTCCTTCATACGATTTAACACTTTCGTGAAAGTATTTGTCATTAAATAGTCTCTCAAACGTCTCCCAAGACATCTTTGAGTGCGGTTTGATGGGTACGCTTCATGAGACTCCCACCGATAGTCTGCTTCGCCACGGAACATAAAGGTGGCGAATGGAACCTTCTGTTTCTCCGTGCATCCCAAGATATCGAATATCTTGGTAATTTTTTGACCCATGTTTCCGCCATGATCGGATCTGGCTTTCCCTTAAATTCGTGGTCCCAACTCTCGAATCTGTTTGGTCGTGACAACCCGTGAATTGCTATCATTTCCTCCGTATTTTGAACACGAAGTCTCCTCTAAATGCGATTTTGCATGAATCGCAAAAAGCTTCTAAACATCCCTCGCTCATCATCTCGCTTTCAATGGTGTTGTTCACGGGAGGAACATTGCCACACTGTTGCGCGTTCTCCTCGTTGGTGAAGTACAGAGCGTCTCCACGGTCTCATTTCCATTGTTAATATTCTCAATCGACATTCTCAAATATCGTCATAAAACAAAGGTTAATTAAGGAAATCAATATATCACATAATATCCCTATATACCGACCAACTAACAAATAAGCTTAGGTAGGACACACTAGCGAAGGATTTACTCGTCTCTCCCTCCTAGTTCTATTCCCGATCTCCGCCGGAGATCATATCCCTAAGCTCGATACCAACCGCGACGCCCCAAAATAGGTATACATCACCCATTCGAAGTTGTCAATACATGGTATGTAAACAACTACAACTTTATTATTACAACAAGAGAAAGCGTGAGTTTGAATACAAATATTATCTTCTGCAATATCTATACTCAAATAAATCCTCATCACATTTATTGATACATTATTTTACAAAATGGTGAGGACTACTAAACAATCCTTTTCTAAAACCTTCATTCCATACCCCCACTTCGCACTCGCTATATTCTCGTCTCCACGAGAAGAATGGAACAAAAGGAAAAGGTGAGCTCAACTAGCTCAATAAAGAATATTATGACTAAGATAATATACAACAAATTATCGTTAGTCTTCAACAGGAAAAATTTAATAGAATACAATAGATAAACAAATTTTAAATCAATATTCGCAATGAAATAATAATTCATTAGAAGAGTTAAGTAGAGAATGAACTACTTGTGGACGCCCCAAAATAGGTATACACAACACCCATTACGAAGTCGCCAAATACATGGTATGTAAACAACTACAACTTTATTATTACAATAGTAAACTGTGAGTTTGAATACAAATATTATCTTCAGACAATATCTATACTCAAATAAATCCTCATCACATTTATTGATACATTATTTTACAAAATGGTGAGGACTACTAAACAATCCTTTCTAAAACCTTCATTCCATACCCGACCGTGCACTCGCTATATTCTCGCCTCCCGAGAAAAATGGAACAAAAAGGAAAAGGGTGAGCTCAACTAGCTTCGATAAAGAATATTATGACTAAGATAATATACAACAAATTATCGTTAGTCTTCAACAGGAAAAATCGATAGAATACAATAGACAACAAGTTTCGGATCAATATTCGCAATGAAATAATAATTCATTAGAAGAGTTAAGTAGAGAATGCAAACTACTATCTTCTATGTATGAATTTAAAAGTTCATCGCTCATCTTTTATTCTGTAACATCAATCAATATACATCCGGAATCAAATATTCATCTTTGCACTACGAAGCCAAAGATATTCATCGATTAGTCATGTTCATTTAAACACTGTTCATCTTTGCACTTCTGGCCAAAGATATTCTTCAGAAATCATTCATCTTTGCACTACTGTGCCAAAGATATTCTTAAGAAATCATTCATCTTTTGCACTCACAGCCAAAGATATTCCATAATATCATCATTTAAGACCGAGGATGATGAAAAAAATATTTTTAAAGAAACGAATCTAGTGAAACAAAATGACAAGGATTAAGGATTAAGGATTAGTACTTGGTTTTATCCACGCCCAAAAATACCTCAAAAATAATCATAGTGGTGTAAAATTCAAGAATGATCAAAACATGGATACAATCGTAGCTAGTATCCGTAATAGATGTTTTGACGAAAAGAAGAAATTTTATTTTTCTATTGAATAAGATCAGATACGTGAATAGTGTCGATATCGTGAATAAAGCCAGATAACGTGAATAGTAACTTCAGACACCAAAAGATAGAAATTCCACAAAAACATCTTCACGCTTCAATGAATAGTACTCGTGAATAAGAACTCGTGAATAAGAACTCATGAATAGAACTCGTGAATAGTAACTCATGAATAGTAACCCATGAATAGTAACCCTACATGAAAAACTTCCAAATTTGATAAAACTTCAGATCAACATTTCAAAGATAATGATATTAAAGAAATAATATCATTACTTAAAAAAATAATATCCCTTTACCTCGAAAGATCGATTTTAGCTAGAATACCGTATATAGTCTTTGAAGGGAACTCAAAACCGCCTAGCAATACTCAAAGTATACTCAAAATACTCACAAGAATACGCTTCGATAATATAGAGAGAAAACTTCAGTTTCGGTGTGATTTTCAATTAACCTAAAGACCCTATTTATAGGAAAACGCTTAGAACACCAAAGCAGTAAAATTTAATAAAATAATAATATAATTAAACAAATTCAAGCCCACCTTAGACCAACTGAATTCAGCACATTTGTATCACATGTGGGATTGCAAAAACGTTTTTCTTAAATAAAACAATTAAAACTTCCAAAATTAATTATTTCGTAACTTCAGAGCTTCAATAATTCATAATAAATAGCCCTTTCATCAGATGAAAATTCGAATCTCGCAAGTTTTTATAGGAAATTCAATTCTCTACAACTGCGTAAGAAAGTTTTTCCAAATTCCAATCAATAAATTGACCAAATCCACAAACAGGCAATTTTACAAGCTATAATCAAATTTTCACCAATAAATGGGGTCCATCGACATGTTTAACATGTTTTAAACATTTATTGCAACAAAAATACTCTTCCTCCTCGTGATACTCATATATCCCACATTCATTGTAAAATATCACCGTTAATATATTATTAAAATAATATATTTAAATGAATTATTTTATCGAGAAAAAGATAAAATTTCAATTTTCAACAATTGTCACTATAAAAATTTTCTCCATCTATATCCACATAAAATCAATATTTTTCTCATCATATGAATCAATAATTAATTATTCATAAATAATATTACTGTAATCACAATATTGACAACTGAGCAGCCTCAGAGAAGAGGGGCTTTCCAATAAGAATTTCTTCATCTTGGCGCGCAATTAGGTGACCAAACCTCTCCTTAGATGTAACTTTCTAGACATTGCCAATAATGTTATCTAATAATATTATTAGATAATATGAATTATTGTTTCGATAATGAAAATATCGTGTAATGACAATTATCAAACAACAAAGAATATAAAATATCAACGCAAAGAATTATTAACTCAATAAAATATTGAAGCAAGAATTATCGTAACCATTATTGAGTAGTGCCTTTTCTACGTAAGAATCAATAATTGGTGCAATACTGGTGCTACTGCTCAACAACGCCGTATTAGTGTGTTTTAACCACGGGTATTCCAACAAGATAATCTGTGAATAACTACGCCTAGTTATTTAAAAACAACTTATATTTGTCGCTTTCTTCATCCAATCGCTTCAAGTTATGGGGCCCACACATGGTCGCTACCGTCAGCATTTAATATTCCCTCGACAAGCATTTAATATTCCACGACCAAACGAATATTCCCCGACGATAATGAATATTTTATAACCACTTGCTTATTTTGAAATATTTGCGTATTTAACCCTTAACTATCCACATTAATCAAATCAACCCTTACTATTTCAAAATAATAAATAAAGGAAATTCCTTTTTATTTAAAAATTTTGGGGTCTTACACTACTATCTTCTATGTATGAATTTAAAAGTTCATCGTCTATCTTTTATCCCCGTAGAACAACAATCCATAAACATCCGGAATCAAATATTCATCTTTGCACTCTGTGCCAAAGATATTCATCGATTGGTCATGTTCATTTAAACACTGCTCATCTTTGCACTACAGGCCAAAGATATTCATCGATTGGTCATGTTCATTTAAACACTGCTCATCTTTGCACTATGTGCCAAAGATATTCTTCAAATCATTCATCTTTTGACCTAAGGTGCCAAAGATATTCAATAATATCATCATTTAAGACCGAGGATGATGAAAATATTTTTAAAGAAACGAATCCAAAGTAAAACAAAATGACAAGGATTAAGGATTAAGGATTCGTATTTTGTTTTATCCATGTTCAAAAATACCTCAAAATAATCATAGTGGTGTAAAATTCAAGAATGATCAAAACATGGATACAATCAAAGCTAGTATCCGAATAGATATTTTTGATTGAAAAGAAGAAATTTTATTTTTCGATGAATAGTCAGATATCGTGAATAGTGCCGACACGTGAATAAGAATCTCGACACCAAAAGATAGAAATTCCACAAAAAAACATTTTCACGCCCGTGAATAGTACTCGTGAATAAGAATCGTGAATAAGAACTCATGAATAAGAACTTCGTGAATAGTAACTCATGAATAGTAACCCTGACATGAAAAAGTTCTAAATTTGATAAAAAGTTTCAACCAATATTTCAAAGATAATGATATTGAAGAAATAATATCATTTGAGAAGAAAATAACATCCCTTACCTCAAAGAATCAAGATTTCTAAGGAAAGATCTAAGTGATGTTGAATGAAACTCAGATTTAACAAAGAACTCTCAAAGTATCTAAATACTCACAAAATACGCTCAATAATATAGAGAGAAAGAGAGAAAACTTTGTTTCTGGTGTGATTTTCAATTCTAACTTAGCCTCTATTTATAGGAAAATGTTAGCCCACCGAAGAAGACTTGACCTGCTACCTGATGGCTTTACCTGCTACTATTGCCACCCACCACATTTGAAATAAAATTCAGCACATTTTTTCACCAACCCACAAGTGGGGCCCACTCAATTCTAGAATTTTCCACCAAAATCAATTATAACCCTACTTTTCCTAATCAAACACCTCTTAAAATTTATAACAAATCATTCGTTCATTTTTAACGGTTCAAAATATGTAGACATATACTCAACTTATATATGTATAACATATCCAAAATCGCAGAAACGATCCAACTACGATTAAAAATTATAACTCACTTAATATATCGTAAAAATACCGATTTGATTTTTAATACCTCCATTCCGGACAAAAATACCGATAAAACACCTCAACATTAAATCCTTCAATTATAACCACATATAATAAATAAATCCATCATTTATATCCATATCAAATAAATATTTTCTTATCATATAAATCAATAATTAATTATTCCCAAATAATATTACGTAATCACAATTATGACAACCGTGCGAGTTCCCAAGAAAGAGGGCTTTCCAATAAGGATCTCTCCATCATGCCGCAATTAGGTGACCAAACCTCTCCTTAGACAGTAACTTTCTAGACATTGCCAATAATGTTATCTAATAATATTATTCAAATAATATGAATTATTGATCCGATAATGGGAAATATCGCAATAAAGTTGACAATTATCAAACAAAGAATAATATAAAATACCAACGCAAAGAATTATTGAATCAATAAAATAAAATATCGAACAAGATTCATCGTAACAATTATCGAGTAAGTGCCTTTCACGTAAGGATCAATAATTGATGCAATACTGCGTGTCTTCTGCTCAACAACGCCAGTATTAGTGTGTTTTAACCACCGGGTATTCCAACAAAGATTATTCGGTAATAATTACGAATTATTTTTAAACAACTTATATTTGTCGCTTTCCTCATCCAATCGCTTTCCGTTATGGGGCCCACACATGGTCGCTAGTACCGTCGCATACGAATATTCCCCGACAGCATTTAATATTCCACGACCAAACTAATATTCCCCGACAACAATGAATATTTTATAACCACTGCTTATTTTGAAATATTTCATGATTTTACCCCTAACTATCCACATTAATCAAATCAACCCTTACTATTTCAAAATAATAAATAAAGGAAATTCCTTTTATTTAAAAAATTTTTGGTCTTACAGCTTTTATGGCTAATATGGCAACCTTTGCTACATTTCCCGCATATGATTACTTATATTTGTTTAGCTTTATACTGCTTGGTCCTTCATAAATCTATATTTATGATAACCAAAAGTCGGTATCCAATACCCAAGTAGAACCTCGACTTAAAGAAAAATTTATTTCAATCATGAACAAAATCAGATTAGAACCAAACTTCACTAAGCTTCTTTGGTTAGCCTCTGCAAGACGCTTCGCATGATTTCTTTCCAGTGTCCGAGCTTATTGCGGTGGAAGCAAACTCCTTGCTATCCGTATCGCTTTTGCTCTTATTATCCTTTGTTTACGCCTTTCTATTTACCTTCTTTGAATCGTTCTTCTTTCGAAGATCCTTTGGCCCCTACCAAGAAGACTTGGTCTTTCTTGGTTTGGAAAGTGACTCTCAACATTTTTCAACATGTTAATAAATCAAAGAAAGTCGATATCTAGCTTGTTTCATATGAAAATTCACAACAATTGTGAAAGGAGTCGGGAGTAAGTGCAAGATCAAATCTTGGCTCAACTCTCCATCCATGACAAAAACGGTTGTCCTAATTGATCATTCAAATTGATTATGTTAAGGACTTTTTTCTGCATCTTATAGTGCCATTGACCATTCTAGATCGGAAGAGCTCCTTAGATATCTCGATATCTATCACCCCACTTTCCTCACCATCAACTACTTGATGCAGGGAATATAGTAGAGCATCCATAGTTTCACGCCGACGCCAAGCTCGTTTACACATAGATGCGAGCATGATGCATCGAGCCAATCATGCATCATCTTGCCACTTTCTAAAAGTAGCAATCTCTTCCTCGAGGCATTATGCGCAACCATTGCGAGGATAGGCGATATTAATGACATAAGATAGCTTTTCAAAATTTATGAGAACTATTCTCAAATTCCTTAACCAATCCGTTTAATTCACCGGTTAATTTAGCATCTAATATGCTTCGCTTGATGATAGTAATTTTAGACATTGTAAAATTTCAGAAATGAATTTGTAATTAACAACATTTTAACATACATTCTTTTATTAATTACCAAAATAATTTAGGTCTTGTTTTAAATTGGTATCTCCCACTATTTTCTTCAAACTATATTACCTCACTTATATAGTTCTAAAAATCTAATTAAAGATTTGCTAGTGAGAATAAGGATCCCATTTCAAATGTATATAGCCTTGTGGTGACACAACAAACTATATATAAATAAATAGGTAGACAACTTTTGTCAATTACATCAACTATGCAACTCCTTTTCTTTTTGCCTCTTAGATTATTTTGATCAAGTGGTGGCACATCCGACTCAAAATTATCCAAGTTAAGTCCGACCTAGCACTCCATATATTCAAAAAAGAAAAATATCATCCTTGTGGTGACACAACAAAACAATATTGTTCAATTTTCTTTATAAGCATCAAATGTGATAAATTAACATCTTAAATACTTAATACTTGCCTTGTGGTGACACAACAAACTCATATTAAATATTTAATACTCTATTAATTTTATCATGCTAGAAGGCTTGACGCTCGATATTCCAAATATCTTTGAACGCTTAGGACTTAATATAAAAAAATTGAGGGGTTTGTTATTAATTTGTCTCATCTTGTTTAGCTGCGGCACGCACATATATATATATATATAAAATACGCGTTATATTAATGAACACGCGAAGCATGTTTGCATAATATATAATATATATAGTATAAGCATGCACATATAGAATACTATACTATATTCTACTCGGATTGATTATGAACTTTTATTCTAGTTTGGTCTACTGTAGAGCCACCAAGTGAACCAAAAGGTCAAACCCTAGGGGTGCAAGAAATAATATTTAAATATAACTATTACATTTAAACCCGGGCTCCATTACAAACCGGGTCTTTAAAGCATTCTTGTCCCTCGATCTCTAATTTTTCAAAATAATTCTAAATATTCCTATTACAAAACTATTTTAAAATAAATAGAAACCTTGATCAAGATCGAGGGAAGTACATAGGAGGAGATATAATTTACATTAAGAAAAATTAGAGAAGACGCAGGTACGCAGAATCCCATTTAATAAAACCCATATATTCATGCATCCAACTAAAATAAAATCCAATCGCATTGGTCAATAGTCCATAATCAATCCCATTTATTATCATACACATCATCATACGCATCAATAAATAACATTCATCATATGAATAATAAACATTTAATATATATATTGATATCATTTAATGGGCAAATTTAGTTAGTATAAAATCTATTTTGAATAAAAATAAACTCCTTTATTTAAATCCAAATTTAAATCAAAAATAAAACTATTTTATTTTAATTTATCCAATTTTGAATAAAATAAACTATTTTATTTTAATCAAAATCTTTAATCAAAATAAACTCCTTTATTTTAATTAATATGAAATATGAAATAAAAAAAAATTATTAAAGGAAACATGAAATTTTTCCTATTCACAAATAAACTCCTTTATTTTGAATAATATGAAATCTTATTTCATATTTAAATAAACTCATTTATTTAAGGAAACATGGATTCTCTTTTCCTATTCACAAATAAACTCTTTTATTTTGAATAATATGAAATCTTATTTCATATCTAAATAAACTCCTTTATTTAAGGAAAGATGGATTTACTTCCCTATTCACAAATAAACTCCTTTATTTTAGAAAAATAAAATCCAATTTTAACTCCAATTAGTTATCATGGAATCCAATTCCAACTCTAATTAGTTAAGATGAAATTTAATTTTAAAATTAAAATAAATCTTTTATTTTAATATTAAAATAAACCTTTTATTTTAAGATTAAAATAAACTTTTTTTTATTTTAATTATAAAATTATTAAAATATATATATATATATATATATATATATATATATATATATATATTAATAATAATAATACTAATTGCTAGCTCCAACCGAGATTTGAAAATCCCGGTTCTTTTTCAATTCTCGGATTACACTTCGATTCATTATCCTCTTCCTTTCTCCATTTCAAACTCAAGAGAAATTAATGGGAGGTCGCTTTTTAGCCCTAAGAAAGAGGATTGAAGCGGATGAAAAAATGAAAAGAGAGAGAGTACTTTAGTTTATTTTGTTTTTTTTTTTTGGGTTTTCTCTGACCTCTCTCTCTCTCTCTCTCCTCAATTATCACGTTTTTTTTTTATTTTATTTTAATTTTAATTTTATACAATAAAATTATGCCCAATTAAATTGTTCTAAACACATATCAATATACATATCAAATTAAAATAATTAATAATTCGCGATAAAGGTTTGGCTCGATGCCACTCATAGGTTTGTAATATTCATGTGCATGTAATCAAATTGCAAAATAATGCTAAGCGTGTAAAAAAATCGAGTTTAAAATTTACAAACCATATACCCGGATCACCCTTTTTGCACAATTATTAATTAAACGAAAAGATAAAGAATAAATCATACCCTTGAAGATCGAAGCTTCCTCAGTACAAGTTCACCTCCAAATCCTTTCGCGCTCAATCTTGAATCCACCGGGTTTGGTTCCTTCCTTCGATCAACGTTAGCCACCCAAATGTTTGGCCTCTGAGGTGATCCACCAAGGAAGAAGAAAATTCAAGAAGAAGGGTATTGGCTCAAACCCTAGTTTTCCTATCTCTATGTAAAAGGTGTACTCTCTCTAACAATTGGAATTATGTCGTATGTTGAAAAGTCAACAAACCCCACCACCCATAATAAGACTCCTCTTATTTATAGATGTGGGCAACCCACCTTAACAATTAAGGAATTGGGATTTATTTAATTAATTAAATTCTTTTAATTAATTAAGCTCCTAATCTTATTAGGGATAATTAATTAAACTCCTTTAACTAATTTTTCTTCCTAATCCAATTAGGAATAAATGAGAGTACTTATATTAAATTAATTCCTAAACTCTTTAGAAATTAAAATAATAATAATTGTAATAATATTAATAAGACTCCTCTTATTAATTTATATTTAATATTTCTAAAATATTAAATAATAAATATTAAGCTATTTAATTTATTCTATCACCATAGATTAAATTAAATATACTTAATATATTATTACGATTATGCCATTAACTTCTTAAATAATTATTCTTCCTTTTATGGTGTGACCCTTTAGGTTCTCCATATTAAATAGGTTGTGAATAAATCAATTAGAACAATTTAATCTTATTTAAATAAATAAATTAAACAATTAATTTATTTAAATAAATAATATTTATTCTACAATAGGATAAGTTTCTCCTAATGATCAACGACTTTCCGGATAATATAGATTTCAATATTAATCATTAAAAAACCTTTGAGTAAATAATTAACATCGCATAATTCAATCCTTCCACCATACAATGTCCCAATTAAATATAAGACAATGGAATTATCGTCAAGTCTTATTTTATTTAATTATATGTATTTCGATTCTTAAATGCACAACTCCAAATAATGCAAATTAGAAACTCCTTTCTAATTTCATTTCGCTTCGCCAAGGACTACTTTGGGTTGTCATTTATCGAATCACATAAGACATTCTTTCTTTTATTAGAAGTGTTAGATTCTTTATCGATCATACATTATCTCCATGTACAACTTATTATACCCAAGCATACCCTTTGATATACCCTAAGGGTCTTAAGGAATAAGTCAAAGTATAACTCATCATACACAAGATACTATGATGATCTCAAGTCCAAGGATCACTTCAGATTACTATCACTACTGAGAATTTCTATTGACAGCAAATAAAACTCCATTAGGTATTCCTTAGCGAGCCACGTTCAAATGAACTTATTCTCTAATAAGCACCTACATACTTGCTTTAGTGTCTCCACACAAATGATCATGAGATCAATCATCCTCATCCAACGAAAGAAAGAACGTATGTATCAATCTATCCGGATTCACTAATCCCCAATTTAGTAATCCAATGATTGGGAACTATTTTAGTTTTAAGCTTTCTAAGAATTTAGATCTCATTAGAATGATCATCATCATTATTCTAAAAGCTTTGCTTAAAACTATGGGTTTATCACATATTATAAAACAAAGATCATGTAGATAATTAAAAGCCTTTAATAAATTAATACTTTTATTAATAAATGAATAAGATTGTTACAAAGTATATGCTTTATCATCAAACATGATTGGTTTTGTGCATACTACTTTCAAACTTCGTTGGTTTTTTCTCGAAATAAACGCTCTCGCTTAAATTACCGAAGTTTGACTTTTACTATAGGTACATTCCACCCTTAAGTGCTTCTTCACATTCCCGATCCATGATTTGAATCATTATTCTACGATCCATATCGAATTCGGGTTGACCGCTATGCATGTGGTAATTCGAATTCGATGTTGGGTTCTCCCAATTCTTTGTCCAAAAAGCAAAGTCCATTTCATCTATTTTGGCTTTATTGGATGGACGTCTTTTTTCTACACTATCAACGCGTTGTGCGGCTTTTACCCACGCATCGCCTATTCTCCTTCGTTCGATTGTTTCTTCTTTCAAATTTGATCTTTGATTTTAAATTCTCGATTCCAACTTTAATATCTTACACCTTGCCAAAGCGTGATTTTGTTCGAGCATCACATATCGGGTAACCCAATTTTGAATTGTTGTATCCCTTTGTTCCACCTAATTGCTTGCCGTTCTTCAACTCCGTTCTTCTAGCTCACGAACACGATTTTGTAATTCTAAGTTTTGATCATAAACTTCTTCTAACCAATTCTCCTCAGTTCCTCTTCTTCCTCACTCTCACCGCTACCTCTCAGAATTAGCTCGGGTGCAACAATTAGTTCTTCATTCACTACGTGAATATCTCTAATTTGTTCCTCGTCTCGATTAATCGCATTAACCCGATTAGTGATTAAAGGTGTCACAACGGTCACATTCACTTCATTGTGAATATTTTCAATTTGCCATTTCCAAACAACGCCACAAAATAAGGGTTAATTGACATGCAACATATTATCACTATACTCTAGCACCAATCAAATACCAAATAAACTTAGGTAGGTCATACTAGCGAAGGTATTCCCGTCTCTCCCTCCTAGTACTATTCTCACATCTTAGCCAGGATCATATCCTAAGCTCGATATCAACCTGTGACGCCCCCAAAATTAGGTATACGCCACCCATCTTGGGTCGCCACTTACATGGTACATAAATTCAAATACAACTTACTAATATAAGCATCAGGTGTGCAATATTGACATAAAGCGTGAGTTTGAATACAAATATTGTCTACTAGATATTATACAAACTCAAAAGGAGTCCTCATTACTACTATTATCACACTATTTCACAAAATAGTGAGAACTACTAATGCTATCCTCTCGGACCATTATCTGCTCCTCGACTCGTCTCAATTTATGTTCTCATTTCACGAAGAGAGTAAATGAAAGAAAGGTGGGCTCAACTAGCCCAAAGAAGAAATATTATGACTAAGATAATGCAGAATAATTTATCATTAGCCTTCAACGTTGTTAAACCGATAAAATATAATAGATAACAAGTTTAATCGCAGCGGAATAAGCAATCCATTAAAAGAGTCAAGTAGAGAATAAAGTCTACTATCTTTTAGGTTTTAAAAGGTTTTTCATCATCACTTTGTTATAATTTGAGACTCAACTTTAATAAATAATCCACATCATCGAATCACTTACACTACTACCAATGATATTCATCAAATTATCAATGGTCACGACTATACGAATCACCCCCGGTCATAATCATACCAAAATTATCCATCATTTTGCATTACACAGCCATCGAGGACTTTTATCACATCATTTATAACAAGCCATGATTATACCGAATGATCCTCGGTCATAATCATATTAAGTTCATCTATACACGTAAGTTCAAGATAACATAATATAACATGATGATGATGATAATGACATAATAATTCAATAAAACAAGTTCAAGAATTATTTTATCCAGAATTATTAACGCCCAAATTGTCAAAATGATCTTTATTTTGTAGAGTAAAATTCAAGAATGATCGGAAGAATATTTCCATGAAAAGATATTGGATGAAGCCGCAAATATCAAAGATATTCCACTAATTTCATGGAGTATAGAAGTCAAAGATTTAACCAACTGAGTATAATAAAGAATGGAATAACAAAAGAAATCACCACGCATGCAGATTGTGATGAAAAGTTATTCCAATGTAATAATAATAACGGAACCGGTCGTGAAATTCACAACAAGCTGTGATGATCCAAATGTAATAATAAATGTTTGAATAATAAACAATGGAACCAGTCCGGTGTAAAACACACGCATGAGGATATTCCAATGTAATAATAAATGCGGAATAATAAACAATGGAACTGTGTCGGTGTAAAACACACGTATGGGATATTCCAACGTAATAATAAAGAATGGAATAATGAAGGAGATCACCAAGTATAGGGATTCAGCGTATCAAAAGTTATTCCAATGGAATAAATAAGAATGGAATAATATAAGGATTTCACCAAGTATAGGGTACGCCGTGATACAAAGTTATGTATAGGGTATACCACTTTTTACAAAAGTTATTCCAACGTAATAATAAGCAATGGAATAACAACAGTTCTCTTCATGAATAAGAAAGAATAACACCCCTTACAGTACAACAAATAATATTCCCTACCTTAGAAGAATCGAATATTGGCGAGGTGAAGTAAGAATACTTTTCTTCTTTTCTCTATAGTTTCTCTCTCAGAGTTTCAAAGTGAATTCGTGAAAAATAATGAAGCACTAGGCCTCTATTTATAGAAGATTTCTAGCTTAAGACCTACCACGTGAAAAGCGCAAGTGGCTTCGACGATTGGTGATGTGAAAAGAAAAGTGGTTCGACATTGTAATGTGAAGCGGCAAGTGGTTTGACGCTCAGAATGTGAAACGGCAAGTGGTTTGACGTCTGGTAAAGGTAATTACTATTGACGAAGGTAATTACTATTCACAAAGGTAATTACTATTGTGAAGGTAATTACTATTCACAAAGGTAATTACTATCGACGAAGAGACTCTTAGATAATGACATATACGCGCCTTCCATAAAATAATCAAACTTACCACAAACGCCTCATAACAGACTCTTTATATACATTAAGGATTGAATAAATATTACCACAAATCATTTTATTTTTAATCAACACATTTTTTAATCTTTCAACAATAATTAATCATTTATAACTTGTCGTCTCAATTAATAATATAACATATTATATGATGATAATCTTGTGACAATAATTGAATCAATAATATAAGAGATATGATGCAAAGAATTATTGTAGTAATAATTGAGCATATTTGAGTGACTTCTCACGTAAGCATCAATAATCAATACCGTGTCTTCTTATGCAACCACGCCAGACATCGCATTTCTTTACCACCGGGTAGTTCAACAGCTTTTAACGGTAACACCTCCGCATAGTTATTTTTATAAAATATTTTTGTCGTTTTTTTCAATCCGATAATAATTACATTGTGGGGTCCACTAATGATTGAGTAGTTATTTAATATTCCTAAAAAAAAGAATATTCTCACCAAACGAATATTTTATAACAACTTGCATACTTTGCAAAATTTATAAATACTACCCACAACTATAATATTATCTCAAATTCACACCATAATATTAAAAATTATTTCGACAAAATGTAAATCTTTATTGATAAAATATGGGGTCTCACAATTATCTTTTATTTTTATATTATGTATTATTATCTTTTATTTTTACATTATGTATACATAAATGTAAACTTATCTTTACATAGCCATATGAGTGTAAAAAACCAGCACACCGCCGCCATATTGTAAGCAGTAGACATGTATTATAAGTTAGGCGAGAATGTAATAGGCTAACGGAAAAAGGGAAAAAGGATATGCCTGCCATGTCAGAAATACCCATTGTCTGAGATCAACAGAATCAACTTGTTTGTTGAATAGTGTCCATGGCAAACTTTTGCCATGGATGTATACCCTATATATATATGTGTGTGTGTGTGTGTGTGTGTGTGTGGTGGGGGTGGGGGGTTTAATTCACAAAGAATTCCATTGTCATGGAACAATTCTTTTTTTGACTTGTTATAATTTTATTTTATTTTTTACTCAAGCCGCTACAACAACAAATTAAAAAAAAAGTTGCTCTACAGCAACCGATTGCTGTGGATAAAACTGTGTGTGTGGTGAAAGCAGAGAGAGATTGTTGGATTTTCTTCTTGTCTTAATTAGCTAGTCGCCTTTATATATAGTTGGTTTCTCCTTCGATGGATTGATATCTTAAGTTTACAATTAACAGAGAAAATTAAGAAAAACAGATCATATATATTGTTTGATTACCAAATGTCCAAGCGCCACGGCAATTGGCATCGATATCAATAAATAATAAACGGGAAGAAGAAATTAATTAAGTTAGTAAATGGGATGCCCCGTGTTGCAATAATATATGTACTACTATATTTTTCTCTATTTCAGGACTTGAATATTATTTAATCTAACTTTTGAATTTTTTAATAAGATTTGTGAATGACCCGCATATTTTTTTTCAATATTAATATGAAAACAAGATAGTGTTTTGTTTGAAAAAAGAAGTGAGATACCTAGAACGAAGGTTCCTTAGAAAATATAATAACATATATATAATATAAGTATTCAAATAATTTAGGCAATATGTGCATTAACGACATAAACAAATTTAAATTGTAGAAAACATAAATATTTCACTCGGTTATAGTAATGATTCTCCACAACTTCAAATTAAATAAGAAATTATTTAAAAAGTTAAGATAAAGTGCATTTTTAAATTAAGATATACTCCCCTTCCAATTAAATTATAAGATAATTATTGACTTTTGAAAGTAAAAATAAGATATTTTTAAACTACAAATTTAAATAACTCATTAAAAATTATGAATTAATAAATTTTACAATGAGTAATATTTTTTAGATACTTTACAATATTTATCATTGTATCGATAAAAATTAAAGAAAATTATGTCAATTTTGAGTTTAAAAATATTTTAAATTAACTTCAAAAGGTCAATAATAATATTTTATTTTACTAGGTATATGTATCCGGCGGATTCAAAATTTAATATATATACCTAAATTAAATGGTCCAAAGTTAAATATGTCCGACATTGTTTAGACGGGGAGTATAAGTTTATAGAGATTAGGATGAATGAGTAAAGCTCATAATGTTATGAATATAAATGTGAGTGTCATCCCACTCCCACATCGATAATTAATATAGGTGGTTGATATAATATTGGACTTCCCCTTTTAAATAATTAATTTTTTTTAGAGAAAAACTGGTTGTTTGATTGTTTACATATTTGGTAAGGGAAATCCTAGGCTATAACAAAAGGGCTGCTTGAAACATAATGGTAATTATTTTTAGAAGAACATCGACAGCACAAATTATATGCTACAATAATAGGGGCAAAGCTAGCTAGCTAATGATTTTCTAAATGTGAGTTTGTCTCCTAATTTTAATGATTCAATTATGCGTTACCTTAATTATAATCATAATCATGGTCAAACTGTATATATATATATATATATATATATATATATATATATAGTGAGCAACTGATTTTTTATTCATCAAAGTTTGGGATAACTCATAAGATGTAATTATTTTTAGTAATTTTTTACTTACCCTATTATTAATTTATTAATTTCCTCTACTTTTTTGGAAATCGTAAGGGTGTTCTTTAATCTATACTACTACTACTACTACTACTTTAAACTTCCTTAAATTACCACCCATATATAATCCCACATTTTAATGTAATAAAATTAATAGCTAGGTGCCTTTGCCTAGTCGTTCAAAATTGGAATCGAGCATTCTACCATAGAATATTAACTACTTTTATTCATAAAAATCTTTTATATGTGAGATAAATGTGTCTGAAACGAGCTAGCTAGGATCATATTATATTTATGGGAATTGTTAAATTCACATCACTTTTTATTATTTTTATAATAAAAGTGTCGTTATATATGTATAGCGACGATGAAAAGCGTCGCTATAGAATCTATAACGACACTTTTATTGTGAAAATAACAAAAAATGATATGAATTTAATAATTTCTTATATTTATTTGTTTTTAGTTTACAAGGAGGGCCATTTATTTACTGTACTAACCTAAATATATGACTTCATGGTCAAACAGTCCAACGCCGAATTGGGATAATAAACCTTTAAAAAGTTTGTTCTCAGGCTTCGCTTTTATGACACTGACAAGTGTTTTAAGGGAAATCAGGTCCTTTATTGTTACCTTTTTCTTTATTACTAGTTTTTTTTAGTACTACATTTATTTAACAAGGACTAAAAGTAAAACCCCCTTTTTCGAGTATTATATAATATAATTAAATATATTCCGTAAATAAATATAAATAAAAATAATTATTATGATGTACAAATAATTAGCCTTCAAATAACTACACAAGGCTTCCAGATCCCACATTATTATGTTTAACCCAAATCATGAAATTAGGGTTTTTCTTTCCAGCAAATTAAGCTACAACATAAAGATCATTTTGTCTCTACAATCTTAGTCATAGCCCATTTACAATTACTTATAAAATTTTTAAATTAATTTATTTGCAAATTAATAAATTAATTGTAAGTATCTAAGGCTACATAGATCATTAGTCGGCAGTAGCTTATAATGGATGAAAAGATGATGCAGAATGATAAAAGGCAATAAAAAATAAAATCGTTTCGCAAAAGGTGCATGCATATATGAATATAGATAGTACTATATATAGTAGTATATATGTATAGAGAAACATATTATGAATGGAAAAAAAAGAGGGCGTAATAATCCGTCCCTCCACAGAAATCCATACCCATTATATATATATATATATATATATATATATATATATATATATATATATCCAACCCTTTCTTTCCCAACCATGTTAGCCCTCAGACATTTACAATGAACTTCATATAAACTTTGCATACAAGTCTTCTGTTTTTCTAGGTCATGTTTGGATTACGATCGATCTTTAGCCTAGCAATCTATATTTATATGATTACAGTAGGGGAGGATCTATAAGTCTCTGTTTTCTAGATGTTTGGATTACGATCGATCTTTAGCCTAGCAATATATATGTATATGGTTACAGTATGGGAGGATCTGTAAAGCTCAGGAGGGATAGCGCCATGGATCGTACGTTAATTTGGTGCAATTAATTAAGACTTTGTTTGGATGGATTAGTTGTACTAATTAATTAGTTAATACTAGCTAGTAGCTTTCATCAACAAACTGTGGCGCTATCTATCCTGAGTTTCACGGGTTCTTCCTACTCTCTCTGTCTGGTGCAGTTTCAGCTCTTCAAGGACAAGCAAGCAAAGCTTTTGCCATCTGGGTATGTATGTACTATCTACATACTATTAATTATTTATGATTCATATTTATTTGTTTTTTTTTCTCGATCTTCTGTTTTTCAAAAAGAATATTCAGTATCGTGTGTTCTTGTTCCTTGTTGCCTAATTCACTATGTGAAATAGGTTTGATCCCCCTTTTTTTTGATACATAAGCTTTCAGGTAGCTAGTCTCCAAGTTTGACCTCGCTTTGATCGTACAAAAAAATTGTGTTTTTGTAGTACCAATCATCATTATTTTTAATGGACAGTTGTGCCATTTGGTTTCCATTTTTTCCCCTTTTTCTGTGGACTACTAATTACATGAATCCTAGCAAAGGTGATGAAAAGCCATAGGGTATGACTTGTCTTTTCACTTAAAATTAATCAAGGTTTTGTTCATCATTGTTTCATTTTTTTACAAGATCATCTTCTTAATTTTGGAGCCAAAAACAAGGATCTTCGTGTCATCACATGTGTTTGGACTTGTTCCAAGCTTGATCTCCCCAAGTTAAAAGTAGAAAGAAATACATGACATGATTTTTCCTTAATTTCAGCCATATGCTAGCTAAGCTAGAGAATCTCTCTCTCTCTCTCTCTCTCTCTCTCTCTCTCTCTCACACACACACACACACACACACACACAAAACACTGACAGACATGTATTATATTATACATATATGTAAATATATGTGTGTGTAAGATGATATGTGAATCTCTTGTTTTTTCTACATGGGTTTTCCTTGTTCATCAATAAACCCTAGGGTTAAATTGATCAGTTTTTTTTTGTAGTTCTTTCATTTCTTTCAGGTACAGTCTTAATTGGAACCATGTGATGATCATGGATTTCATATATATATTTATTATAACTTTCATATAAAGGGTCGTAGGGGAAGAGGTATTAATGCAGTCTGAGACCGTAGTATTCTCCATAAAAAGCTTTTAGATCAATATGGTGGAGGACAAGGAGTTATTAGGGTTTTGCTTTTTTATTTTATAAAGTCAGTAATGGTTTTGACTAAAATTTATTGCAGGCTTTTGAATAAAGGGTATTAGACTATTAGTAGTAAATGTGGATGTTGACACCTTTTCCCCAACTTTGTTGAGGTCACGTCTTCGTCTCTTTCCTTTAATTTCCTTTTCTCTGCTCCTCCATTTTATACTATATATATATATATCATTCAGTTTCTCTCCTATTTAAGCTTTGTTTAGGGGTGTTTGTTTAGTTGAATGGTGTTGGTCAGTCATTCGGCGTGTTTGTTTTGAATAGTTGAATCAGTTCGATTTTTGGGCTAAATGAGCCAAATGACTACTGAATAAAATATTTTATATATAATTTTTTTATAGTATTAATTATTAAATTATGTAACATTAAATAAATTTACAATAATTTTGATTCTTTTCAGAGGGATAAAATAATAAAAATATATTATTTAGATATTTTAGACATATCAATTACTCCATCAAACAACTTTTTTTCATTTAGTATGTTTCATAGATTACTTAAACATTCATATATAACTAGTATTATTTATAATTTACTTTCTCACTCTTCATTCCAAATCTTAACAAAATTAGGGGGGATGAGATTGTGTTTCATATGTTAAAGTTAATAGCGTTATTTTAACATAATAACGCTATTAACTTTAACATATATATGAAACACAATCTCATCCCCCTAATTTTCTCTCTTCATTCCAAATCTTAACAAAATTAGGGGAAGAGATTGTGTTTCATATGGGATAAAATGGTCAAACAACAAATTATATAACATAATTAATTAATACAAAACTAACAAAATTATTATTAAAAAAACTCTTATTTTTGCCACACCAGCTTCATAAGGCCCCACACAATTTGTCACGCCAACAATTTCTGACGTGGCATGTTCATTTTTTTGCAATTGGAAAAATTTAATAGTTTAATCATCTAATTGACAAAATTGAAAGGTGGATCACCGAAGTGGAATATGACATATAGTTTAGGGTACTAATTTATATTTAAGCCTAAAAAAAAGGTCAAAACAATTTTAAAATAGAAAGAGTACAAATAGATTTGGACAAACTAAAAAGAAAATTAAGTACAAATAAACTCAGATGGAGGGATTAATTAATTTTAAAGTTTGAGATTTTTTTTCTCTCTGTGTGTGTCTGTGATTATTCTTTTATTAATTAGATAGAGTACATGCACCATGCTTGTCCATATGTTGAGGTGTGGTGCACAATTGAGAGGTTGGAGGCATGAAGGTCGGCCATTATGTGGCATGTATACGGCTGGCTGGGGATCGGATGTGAGGGACAATTGATTTCTTTTTGTATGCTTTTCTGTTTTTTGTAAGCTACTAGCGTTTGAGTAGTAGTTTCAAGTTTGATATAACTAACTTTAGGGCACAAATGTGTGAGTTTTGTTTGGGGACAAAGGAAGCATCTTATCTTTTTATATTGAGATCTTATTCATTGTTTGGAGATAGTGGAGAATATATATAATGTGCATGCTAGCTTGTACAGAAAAAATAAAAGAAAACCCACCCATCTCCAGGCCGACCGACGGTATAATTAAAGTTGATTTTGTGATTATTTGTTAAGACTTCAATTACAGTTTCCATGCATTGGAGTTCCGACTACTACACCAGTTTTAGGTATTATTAGTACGTACCACTTTTAATTAATAATAATGTACACAAAACCCATTCAATTTACTTTGACGAATCTTTTTTTTAAATTAATTAATAATTATCTCCTCCTCTTGCAAATGGATGGTATTAAGCAGGCAATATATGGTGGGTTTGACTTTAGTCAAAAAATTGTTCAGAGAGCACTACCGACAAATGATGGGTTTATCTCTCTGTTGATTTTTATTTTTGGAAAAATATGTTAATTCTACTCAATAATTAATTATATTAAAAGGACAAAAACACTTAATTAAAATGGTGCGATTAATTAAGAGATTAAGAAAATTTTTGGTTGCTAATTAAATGTCATTGGCAATAATCCCTCCAGCATTCAACAACTCTTCCTCTAGGTTAACCAACACTGAAATATAAATGAAGATGGTAAGTATATAGATGGAGATTGAGAGAGAGAGAGAGAGAGAGATTGTGTATTATCATTTTTTATGAGAGAAAAAGGTCTCATAAATTAATACATAACTAAAAATCCTCAACAAAATTAGTTAGGAAACTTAGTCAATAAGACTTGGTCAATTCATATTTTACCTTCATTCAATTCTACCGTCATGTATGTTATTATCATGAAATTAACTTTTGGTGATTCTTTTAATAATTTCGGTTAAACTAGGAAAATTTGGTGATCATATATATTATTTATTTGTAATTACTCAAAAAATATATCACCAAATATCTATAATTATTTCGATTGCATTTGAAAACCATAGCAAAAGTCCGCCCTGTACTCATACATATATATATATATATATATATATATATATGGCGGACTCATGTATCTATATATCTTTCCCGTTTGACCAGAAATTCAGCTCGTACAGTATCGTCTGTGGGGAGGGAGGATCAAATTGAAATAAACATGTCAATCCAATTATTCAAGAAAGTACAACTAAAATCGAATTAAATGGGACCGAGTGGACACACTATATATTGTTTGGTAATTATCATCATTCTTTCCCATATATATATATATATATATATATATATATATATATATATATATATATATATATATTTAATTATTATATATGCTTGGCAGCCTAGCTAGCTCGATACTACTCCAGATTGAACCACTCATAATCTTGCTCAGCTTCATTATTTACCCCCATCAACCCATTCTTCAACTGGGGGCATCTTTGCTTTATTAGTGGTCCAGCTTGACCATTCAGAGCGGTGGGATGTGGGGTACGTACCTCAACGCTAAACCCAGATGCCAAAATTAAATCTCTCTCTCTCTCTCTCTCTCTCTCTCTCTCTCTCCTATATATATATATATATATATTCAGTTTTTCAAAAAATGTAGATTAGTCTATAAAAAGGTTAATTGATGTTTTAGTTATCAAATATTTTTTTGTTATAAACACATTATTACACTTAAAAAAAATTACAAAATGGTCATTATTTAACATTTCGTCTAAAAAACGGAAGTCATGACTAGACTAACTGTTAACATGTGTTAATTATGTGACAGATGGCGTTGATCGAATTAATTGATGTTTCATTGCACTAGGGGTACATTTTTATTTTGGTTATTAAAACTATTTTTTGTTACATTCTCGTTATCGAAGTACGTACCAAAAATATTACGTACAAACTAGTAATTTTATAATTTTCCGTCCAAAATATTAACGAAAAAGCTTACTTGGCATAACATTTGACATATAAATGTGCAATATTCTAATTAATGAGGTAGTATGTGTGAGTCAACTTGTAAAAATAAAATAAAATGCCCACCTAGAAGAAAAGATAAAGTCAAACTAATTATTTTAATACTCCATAATATTATAAGAAGATAATTAAAGTTTTAAAAAAGTAAGAACATAATTTAAAGAAACAAAAGCAATTAAAATTAAAATTCATCTTCCTTTTCTAACTACGAACGACGAATTTATTGGAAAAATGGTGTTTTACACCTTATGTACATCAACTCTTTCTCTTATCGTGGGTCAAGTCGGAACTATGACCTCTCGTCAGAAATCTAGTTTAGAAAATTGGATGCTCTTACACCTATGTATACTCGTCGGGAAAAAAATGGATAAAAAGAGTGACAAATTGATGATGGTGGCATCTAAATCTACTTGTTTTATTTCGAAATAAGAGTGAAACATTTTCTATTAATTAGATCTAAGGTCTAAGGGGGTTTATTGGGTCAATTTTCTCCTTTATTTTGCAGTTTGGTTTGGTGTTTAGAAGGTTTTAAATTAAATATGATTTTGAAAATTTATGGATTTAAATTAGTTATGATGTACTTTCTCTTCATACATATTGTAACATTTTTTAATAAAATTACTAATTTGTAATAGTTTTGGTACTTCGATAACGAGAATGTAGCAAAAAAAGTTTAAGTAAATACAATAAAAATGGACCCCTAATACAATGACCGAAATATCAATTAACCCGAGCCACGTCACATGTCAAATAATTAACACTTGTTAACTGTTAGTCTAGTCAGCACTTTCGTTCACTTTTTTGGACAGAATGTTAAGCAATGACTATTTTATAACTTTTTTTTGAATATTGTAGTGTGTTTGTAATAAAAAAATTTCAATAATTACAATGAAAATCAACCCTTTAGTACAATGACTAAAACATTAATTAATTCGTCTATATATAAAACCTAAAGGTTAAAGTTATGAATGAGAAATTTATTTGGGCTAAGTTTATATAAGGGCTTTTTGACGGTTTTGGAATGCTAATTAGTCCAAAAAATATACTTCTTCCGTTACAAAATAAATATTTTAATTAGTTTCAACACGTTGATTAATAAAGTTTTCTTTTATCTAAATTATTTTTTGATTACTTATTAATTGAAGTATTTTTTTATTTTCTATGAACCCAATAATTATTTTTTCATTTTTATGACCCCAATAATTATTTTTTACTTTTCTATGATCCTAATAATTACTTTTTCACTTTTCTATAACCCTAATAATTACTCTTATGCCATTTAATTCTCTAGATATATTTTTTGTAACTCTCACATTTCTAATAAGTATATTAAATAAATTATGAGGGTATAAGGGAAGAATGGGATACATATAGTTATTAATATAAAATAAAACTTTTTTAAAACATTCGGAAAAAAAATTAAAACTCTTAATATGAAACAGAGGAATATAAATAAAATATATACTCTTTTGTCTCTAATAAGAGAAGAATTCTACTTTTCTGTTGATTTCTTTAATAATAATTGTGAAATACACCAAAGCACATGTACATATTTTTCTTGATATTTTTAATATATTAGTTTTGAAGAAAAACATATTCTCTGGACTAAACTTCATATATATATATATATATATATATATATATATATATATATATATATATGCAAATCTAAATATTATGGTCAGAAAAACAAGTAGAACTCTCTCTTTAGGGACAAATAGTACATATCATAGGGGCAATGTTTTAAAATTCGGACCAGATCGACGATCGAACCGGTAAAAATCGAAACATGTTCATTTTTCGGTCCGGTTTTAATCAATACCCGGATTGATCCGTTGACCACCGGTCCAATCGATAAATTCGGTTAATTGATCCAATTAACCCGATTTTTTATTTTACCAAAAAAAATTAATATTAAAATTAACCACTTTTATTAATATTATAACTCATCTTTATGACATTTAGTTCATAAAAAATAAGATTTTTAAATTTTTTATTAATTACTAATAATATATATTTTTTATGTATTAATGATGTCGCTGGGTTAATAACGATTCAACCACTGGTTGAATCAATGACCCATCCACAATATATTTTTCAGTTCGATGAATAGTCCGATTCAGAGAACCTTATCAAAGGAAGTATCTATCTAAGTTTGATATAATGTCGTGTTAACTCAAAAACTTGATTTCATTAATATGATATATATTAGTTATAATGTAAGAACAATAATTATGCAGCTAATTAAAGTAAAAAATATCTTTGAAAATATATATTTACTTTCTTTTTTTTGACAAAGTATGGAGTACTATTATTGATTATTCAACATCAAAGCATTACAAATAAAAGGAGGTGGAGAACCTTTCCAAACATGGCTACCAGACATAGAACCCGACGCACGAGCTAAAGAATGTGCGACACTGTTCGCTGACCGTCTAACAAAATAAATACGATAATCCTCAATATCAAGGAGGAGGAGTTGTTTACAATCATAAATAACCAAACCTAAAGGACTCGGAAAGGAATAAGATCCCCAAATAGCCTGAACAAGATTGAAAGCATCTGATTCAAGGATCACTTTCGCTGCTTGACTAGTCTTTAACCAGTTAAAGGCCTCTCTACAGCTGATTGCTTCCGCCATTTCTGAATCCAAATGACCCGCAAAAGGGCCACACCCAGCAGCAACCAAGGAACCAGCGCAGTCTCTAATCACCCAACCATAACCAAGCTTTGCCTCCTGATTAAAAACGGCACCGTCAACATTAGACTTGATCCAACCTGTTCCTGGCCTAGACCAACAAATACGGTCATCCTCATATATGAAAGTATTGCCATTTACAAGCTTTCCTTGAGCGACAGTCCATTGGAAAAGATAAGAGTTCGCAAGGTTTAGCAAGCTAACTGGCTTTTGGACCCGATTATTCCATAATATCTCGTTTCGATTCCGCCAAATACACCAAATAATCATACAAGTTAGCTTAACCTCTCACTACAAGAAAAAGCCTATCTATCGACCGATAATATTAATGATCGCATTGTTGGTCGTCACGATATAATAATCGATGACGGACTGAGCGTAATTTTATTCAGTCGCTATTCAATATCAGCGACCGAATGCGGTCGCTAGCACAATTTTGCCTCCAAAAATTTGGCAAAAAATGATGGCGCGATAATTTTGTGTGACTACTTGATATCAGCGACTGCATGCAGTCGCGAATAAGTCTACTAACCAACAAACTAGAGAACCACTTAAGAAGTCTTGATTACATGGGAGAACAAAACGCACCTTTGACATATATTTAGTTTGAGAACATAAATATTGTTATGATATACGAACGACCTTTTATATATATGGATAACTTGATATATGTATTCCACAAAGAGACTTTTTAATGCCAATTATAGAAATTTTCTAAAATTCTAATATGATATAAATTCATTTAGGTTTAATTAATACATTCATAATTATCAAAAATACTACTAATTATAATTTTGTTATTTCCTAAATTAACATGAATCATACTACCAATTATATATTTCAGAATTTTGTGAATTAATTTTAAAAATTGAAAACTGAGACCCTTTTTTTCTTTCAGACTTGGAAGTGTAATCGATCAAATCCTATTATTTCCGGGAGCCTGCATTGGTTCAACCTTCTTTTAATATGAGGGTATGATAGTTAGGGTTCAGTTTCTGAACCAGATCAGGTGGCCAAACCCAATGTAGTATCATTAGCGGTGCCAGATTATAATTGGCTGGCCATCATCACAATTCACAATGGGTGATTACAATTACTATATATTCAGAGCTACCCACTGCATGCACTGAATAATTTAAAACTTATTTGAATTCGCGTAATTTAAACTTCAGTGAAGTGTGGTCCAGTAGCCCATATTACTGACGACTGACGACTGACGACTGACGACCGAGGTCTGTAAAATGGCGGCAGGGCAGCTGTAATACAGCTGCGACCTCTTAAATCTTTCCCCGGTTTGGTGCGTTTTCTCTCATATATATATATATATATATATATATATATATATATATATATATATATATATACATCTTAGATGTGTTACGCCCTAGAGATCGTGTATGGACGGTGAGATTTATCTCAAACTTTTAACGGTCCAGATAATTTATTGAGTGAGCGAAAAATTCAAAATCATTTGTATTTTATTAGATAGATATATATATACAAAGGCCCGCATCTTAAGTTTATTTTTTATTTAACATACATTGCATATCTCCTTTAGTGACAGATCGGGCGACGATTCGGTCCGTTGCTATATATAGAATCGACGTCTTAATTTTTAGCGACGGACCTAATCGTCGTCGGGTCTGTCATTAAAAGGGGATATACAAGGTAGGTTAGATAAGAGGTAAGCTTAATATCCGGACCGTGTGTATATATATATATATATATATGTGTGTGTGTGTGTGTGTGTGTGTGTGTGTTGATTTTAAATTAGCTAAACAAGCTAGAAAAGATAAAAATAAAGCTAAATATGAGTTAGGAACATTTTGTGAGCAAGTATGGTTTCATGGGTTGCTCCCTCTAAGAAAGCATGATATAAGAGTAAACATATTGAGTCACATAAAAGTCATAAGCGTCGTAAGAAAAGATACAATAATGATAAAAGGAGTAATAATCAAGATACTTATTACAATAAACCTAAGTCATCTAAGAAAAAATTATATAAAAAATCAAAGAAATATGATAAAAGTAAAATTGTTTGTCACAATTGTGGGCAGAAAGGACACTATAAAAGTGAATGTAGAGTTAAGCAAAAATTAGCTCAATTAAATATTTCAACCGAAGATACAGAACATCTATTAGAATTAATGAGAATTGAAAATAACAGTAGTAGTGATGAAGAAGCTTCTGATATTCCAGAATCTTCTAGTAATAATGCATCTAACGATGAATCAGATAGTGAAAATGAAGTCACCATATGTACAGAAAATTGCAATAAAAATTGTTGTAAAAGAGTTAATGTAATTACAAAAGAAGAAGAAGAAAGTTCTTTATTAGTTGATTTAATCAAGAAATAATGAGACCACAATTAAAAACTCAAGATTTGAAGCAATTAAAAGATTTGTTAACCAAAGATAAAAAGTCAACGATAAGGTTCTTAGAGCCAAAGAAAACCTATTTTCAGTCTCAATAAAACTCTTGAAAGATTCAAATCTCCGGTAAAGGAAATTACCCTCCCTGAATTAAATCAAGAAGTTAATAAACTTAAGAAAGAAATTTCTAGTTTAAAATTAGATATTTCCAACTTAAGAAAATAGATTGATGATAAAAATTAGATCTTCAAGTTCATGATTCTTCTTACAGTGATGAGAGTCACGATGAACCGTAATCGGGCAAATTAATCGAATTGGGTCATTCTTGGGTTTCATCAAGAACTTCAATATGGAATAATCTTTGGTCAAAAAATCGACGATAGTCTCAAACTGGGTGACTGGGTTGAGATGAGGTAGACTTGGGTTGACTAGCAAAGATATCAAATGGTTTGGGTTGACTAGCAAGAACTGAAGAGTAGGGCTTGGGAACCGTACCAAGCACCTAGAATTTATTATGGGTTTGGGTAACTGGATGAGAAACAACAGTTCCTTTTGATCGATTAATCGGGACCTAGAGAGAAGGAATGACCACGTAGAAGATGAACCTCCTCGTACACTCATAATCTTTGTAATAGTACCTGTGTTAATAAATTCACGAGTGAGAAAATCTGGAACTGAGTTGTTACTACTTTTAATATATTCAATATCGAAATCAAAAATGCTTAAAATTGCTTGCCATCTAGCGAATGAATGCTTAGAGGCTTACATTCTCAACATCTTTTCAAGAATAAATTTTCTTCGACTTGCAATCTATTCTAACTAAGAATTTTGGTTTAATAAATCTCTCTAAAATTTTTTAATACATAAAACTAATGATAAAATCTCTTTTTAATAATATCAGTATTTTAACGTGCGAGGTTCCATGCTTGTAATGAAAACGAACAATTTGTTCATCGTAAGTAGGAGTTAACTTTTGTTTGAGTATGCCACCGAATCCAATGTCGAGGCATCGGTTTCAACTATTTTGAAAGTGAATCGTTTGAAATACCAAGGTGGCAAAACCTTAACATATTTTTTTAACTTGTTTGAATGACGAAGTATGAATGTCAGTCCGGGGGATGATTACTTTGTAAAGTTACCACGAAGAGAGGCTTACAAATCTTCCCGAGGTCCTTGTAAAACTTGCCAATATAATTGAAGCGAGCCAAGAAACCTTTCAGAGAATGAAGTTTTTCGGTAATCTTATCTCGGGAGCCGGTTGGCGAATGAATAACTCATCGATTGGTCGCGTGAGTCCATAATAGAGGATTAATCCAGAAACCTGACTTTAGTCAGAAACAGACTACATTTGGAAGGAGAAAGAACAAGACCATTGGTTTTAACTGTTTTGAAGAACGAATTTAAATGTTTAACACGCTCTTCAATAGTCTTGGAGAAAACAAGGATATCGTCGATGTATACAATGATAAAATGACTGAAAGGATTCAAAATATTATTAAGAATATTCTGAAATTCACTAGGTGTATTTTTAAGTCCAAATGACTGAACATTCCATTCGTAGTTCAAGCGAATTGGTAAATGTAGTTTTGTATCTATCATCCGGATGAATAAAGAACTTGCCGTAAAACGACTTGAGGTCAAATTTACTAAAGATCGTGGAGACACTTAACCTACCAAGGAGATCATCCTTGTTGGGTAAAGGTACCTAATCCATTCTAGTACTTTGTTTAATGGTTTATAATTAATGACCAATCGAGGAACACCTCTTTCCTTTTCAAACCGTTATTAACATGAAGGGGCAAGACCAAGGTGACTTACTATGTCTAATTAAACCCTTACTAAGAAGATTATTAATTTCCTTTTTACATAACTCCATTTGTTCATGACTCATTTGAATAGGTCTAGCTTTAGTGGGAATTAAATGTTCTTTAAATTCCTTAGCATAGGGTAACCTAACAGTGTGTTTCTTCCTATGCCAAAAAGCATTAGGAGAATCAGAACATAAGTTTTTTATTAAATAATCTTTTAATTCTTTTATTTTTTCTTGAACTCTGTTACTCTTAAGTTGTTCTTCAACTTGTTGATACTTAACTTCTTCCTTAAGGAAATTTAAGTGGGTAACTTTGCAATTTAACAGATTCAATGATTTAGAAATTGATTCTTCTTGAATAAATTTTAAATCTCTTTCTTTTGGTTTGATTAGGAATTTAAATGTAATCCTTTTTCCTAAATGTTCGCAACTTAAACCTTTATTACTAGTAGTAAATGGGTATAATAAATAGATAAATGGTAAACCTAAAATGATTTTGTCAGTAAGATTGCGAACTAAGACAAATGAGGTCTTAAAACACATACTGTCTTGACAAATATGTACATTAGGTAATTTACATTTTATTTTCATTTGACTCAAGTTAAATTTGAATTTAGTTTTCACTAGTCTTCTTATAATACCGTGTGAGGATAATACCTTCTTGAATACGGTTCAAATCTGCACTCAAAGATCAACTAAAGGCGTGGAACCGCATGACAGAGAACGCTTTTATCGATAACTAAATTAATAGAGATATACCATTTTTGAATAGTAATATCTTTAATTCTTTTAAGGGAGAGACCTTGAATAAAGAGATCAGAATCTTTAGCACCTGGTGATTCTAGTTCATCGTGACTCTCATCACTAGAAGAAGAATCATGAACTTGAAGATCTGATTTTTTATCATCAATCTCTTTTCTTAAGTTGGAAATATCTAATTTTAAATTAAAAATTTCTTTCTTAAGTTTATTAACTTCTTGATTTAATTCAGGGAGGGTAATTTCCTTTACCGGAGATTTGAATCTTTCAAGAGTTTTATTGAGACTGAAAATAGGTTTTTCTTTGGCTCTAAGAACCTTCTCAGTGACTTTTTTATCTTTGGTTAACAAATCTTTTAATTGCTTCAAATACTGAGTTTTTAATTCAGGGTCTGTTATTTTACTGATTAAATCAACTAATAAAGAACTTTCTTCTTCTTCTTTTGTAATTACATTAACTCTTTTACAACAGTTTTTATTACAATTTTCTGTACATATGGTGACTTCATTTTCACTATATGATTCATCGTTAGATGCATTATTACTAGAAGATTCTAGAATATCAGAAGCTTCTTCATCACTACTACTGTTATTTTCAATTCTCATTAATTCTAATAGTTATTTTGTATCTTCGGTTGAAATATTTAATTGAGCTAATTTTTGCTTAACTCTACATTCACTTTTATAGTGTCCTTTCTGCCCACAATTGTGACAGACAATTTTACTTTTATCATATTTCTTTGATTTTTTATATGATTTTTTCTTAGATGACTTAGGTTTATTGTAATAAGTATCTTGATTATTACTCCTTTTATCATTATTGTATCTTTTCTTACGACGCTTATGACTTTTATGTGACTCAATATGTTTACTCTTATGCCTGTGCTTTCTTCTAGAGGGAGCAACTGGCGGCAAACCATACTGTTCACAAAATGTTCCTAACTCGTATTTAGCTTTATTT
This sequence comes from Panax quinquefolius, assembly GCA_020205615.1. Taxonomy (NCBI): domain Eukaryota; kingdom Viridiplantae; phylum Streptophyta; class Magnoliopsida; order Apiales; family Araliaceae; genus Panax; species Panax quinquefolius. The sequence goes on along the minus strand of CM035162.1, from coordinate 9,526,610 downwards.
TTATCTTTTCTAGCTTGTTTAGCTAATTTAAAATCAATACACATTTTTAATCCGATTTTTTGAATATAACTAATAATATCACCATAGGTTAAATTATCATAATCTATATATCCTAAATTTTTACTTAATTCTTCTCTAACCTTGTGAGCAAATAAAGATGGTAAACCATTAACGAATTTCTCTTTCCAAAATGGTTTGTTACTGTTGTTTCTCATCATAACTCGAGAAGTAAATACATCTTTATACCATCTAAAATCACTTTAGAGTGGGACATGTAAGATTACTTAATTGATCATGAATTCTTTCTTAATATTACTAGGGGTTCCAACAAAATGTTTAATTATAGTAAATATTAAAGTATTAACTCTATCGGGAAGACCAATACCAAAGATCTTCATCAAAGATGGGATTGCCTTCATTATCTCTTTCGATAGCATGAACTATGGAACATCTAATGTCTTACGTGAGATGCTTTTCCCACCAAGACCTAAGAATACCAAAGAAACCACTAGCTATTAATTCAACTATATCCGATTGAGATAAAGTGTTGAATTTGGTAATATAGTTGTTGGCTACCATGTACATATGATTAAGTTTATTAAGAATTTCTTGTTCACCAAAACCATCTATATTCCATTCATAAATTTTATTAGAGGACATGTAAAACTGTTTATCTAGATTTCTCTCTTGAACTGTAGATCCGGAGGGGTTGGTCTAGAGTACCAATTTCGTAATACTTGTGTTATTGATGATTAATTTATTTAAGCTGTTCATTAAGGTTTGAAATGGATGAGTGATTAGATTGATCAGAAGAACTTTCGTTATCATCATCCGAATCAAGATGGTCCATAATGTTAATGGTTCCACTTGGACTCGGTTCATTTTAAGTTTTTAAATAACTTTTCTATAGATTGGACCAATTCACTTTCTTTATTAGGTAAACTTAGATTATATCATTCTCCGGTAATTTAATTAAAGGTCGTTCAAGTTTTGAATCGGGTTTTTAATAATTCATTCTTCAAATTTTTCTTCAATCCTATCTAGTCAAGCTTTTCCCATCACATTTGCTAGATATTGATTACTAAAGTTTAACTGTTCAATTAATTTTTTATTATCATTAGTTCGTCAGAATCTAAGAAGGACTAGCGATAACTGAAGTGTTTTTAACTGGGATTAGAATCGTCTCTAAAGGAGGATGACTAGACGATACTTTAGATCTATCTTCTTTAATCCATTGAGTTTTACTAATAACATTACATTTACTTTGGTATTAATCATACCAGTCGTAAAACGTGATGTTAATTTCTTCATTTTTAATAAATCTTTTCCATCTATTAACTATCTTATCTCTTTCCTTTTCAATGGGGTGAGTAGATCTGAATAGATGTCTTTTTTCTTTGTTGGATTTGGAATTAAATTTTTTTACTAAGTTATCCCAATCTAAAACGAAATTCTTTTTAATGACTCTTAATTGATTATTAATTGGGGCATTAAAATCGATCGTAATGGGATATATCGAGGATCTTGGAGAAGAAGAATCTTCATCTTCAACGGTATCATTATTCTCGAGTATAGCAAGGATGACTAACTTGTCCTTGATTAAGGATACCTTTAAGTTTGATATCTCTAACAGAAGGATTACTTAAGACTTCAATATATCTTTCGGTGTGGATAATGGAAGGAGTCAAGAACCGGAAATGTCTTCAATGATAAGCGGTGTTCTAGTATGTTCAAAACTAATTTTAACAGTTCCATCGTAAAAAGCTGTTGAATGTTATCAACATTTAACAAATTGTTAACTATGGGCTGTTGTGGTAATTCATTAGGTAAAGTCCATTGATTAGGTAAGGTAATATCTTTCCAAAGAATTGTTCTTGGGATCTGAATATTAGCATCACTAGTTGAACTTTGAATTAAAATTGTTTGATCTTTTGGACTTTTATTAAGAGCATGAACGTTTAAGTTTGATTTCATAGTTTTGTAGTAAATTCTGTAAATCAAAGCAATGGGTTGAGACCCTTCAATCATTTGAGTGATCTCTCCATCAATTTTAATATTTAATGATAAAGCTTTAAATAAGTTTTGATCACTAAGACTCAAGGTGAAATCAGGAAAACAATTGAAATGGATAGGTCCATTATGCAAACTTGCTTCCATGGCACCAAAAATGCTAGGATAATAATTCAAAATCTAAAGATCTCTACAAGGCGAGAGGTAGATAGATGAATTAATTCCTTTTTCATTGAGAGGTTTGACCGCAACTTGAACAAGACCTATGTGAATAAAATTGTAACCCTTCTTCTTCGTGTTTTTAATAACTTCTCGGTGATAAAAGACTACAATTTTCAGATTCTTTGTTAATTAAGTAGAACTCTTTATTTGTTTTGACATTATAGCCGAGTTTGAATTTATCTCGAAAGCGTTGAATGATAAATATCTTTTGGAGATACTCTAGGTATGTTCCAATTGTGTAAAACTTGATTAATGTTTTCATAACTACGTTTCTTCTTGGTTGACTATGTCCGGAATTTGGAGTAAAAAGTGACTGTTATTAATCAAGATTTGGATCTGAATAACCTACTCATCTTGACTGTTTCAAAATAAAATCTTACTCAAAGTTCTTTCATACATACCCCATTTACCCAAAGTAAACTCATACCTATGTTCTATAACCCGTCACACCGCCACACTCCTCGGAGACTTACTAAGGTTAGACACAAACTAGGTGGACTACAAAAAGTAAGGTGATTTTAACTTTGATAAAGAAGATGATTTTGAAAAAGTAAAGAGAAGTTTGATTAAAAGAAGATCAAGACTGATTACCAACAACAAAACATAATAGCATCTTTAAGGCAGTAGGCTAAATTATTCAACTCATATACATATATATATATATATATATATATATATATATATATATATATATATATCCCTCTCCTCGTCCTGGGATAAAAGTCTTTATTAATATTTCGAATGTATAGTCCTAAGTTAAATGTCTACTTACCTTAAATGATCTATTTTTTACAATAATTTATCTATAATCTTTGTGAGACCCCAGATTTTATCAATAAAGATTTAAATTTTGTCGAAATAATTTTTAATATTATGGTGTGAATTTGAGATAAATATTATAGTTGTGGGTAGTATTTATAAATTTTGCAAAGTATGCAAGTGGTTATATTATATTCTATTGGTTCTGGGAATATTCGGTTTAGCGAGGAATATTCGCAGATAACTACTCAATCATTGGTGGACCCCTAATGTAATTATTTGTCGGATTGAGAAAACGACAAAAATATTTTATTGAAATAACGGCGGAAGTTTTACTGCTGTTGATCTTTGTTGAACTACTCTTAGTAAAAAAAACGATGAATACGTGTGGTGGCATAGAAAGCATTACGGTATTGATTATTGATGCTTATGTGAGAAGTCACCGGTTTGATTCCATTATTATTCGATTAATAATATGAATAATTATAAGCGATAATGACGTTTTGTTTTATTCGTATTATTAACGTAATAAAAATGAAACATCTTTTATATAAAAGCAGAATACTTTATTAAAGTTATTCTATAAATAAAATATATTATATTTTATTATGCATAGTGTTGCATAGTGTTTTGCATAATGTTGCATAGTGTTTGCATAGTAAAATGTTTTATATAAATAGAATATATGATATTTTATTTAAAAGATTTTGCTTTAAATATGGATATCCGATTAAAGTAAATCAATCTGGACCGTTCATGGATTAATTACTATGCATTCTATTTTCCTATAAATGAAGCTCATTCCTTCATTATTTTCTTTAATTCACCGAAACTCTGTAGAGAAAACTATAGAGAGAAAGAAGAAAAGTATTCTTCGCTACTTCACTTTGCCAATATTCATTTCTTCTAAGGTAAGGGATATTATTTGTTGTATTCGTAAGGGTGTTATTCTTTCTTATTCATGAAGAGAACTTTTTGTTATTCCATTCATTATTATTCTCATTGGAATAACTTTGTAAAAGTGGCATACCCTATACATAACTTGTGATATCTGTGGCATACCCTATACTTGGTGAAATCCTTATATTATTTCATTCTTATTTATTCATTGGAATAACTTTGTATCTGTGAATCCCCTATACTTGGTGATCTTCTTACATTATTCCATTCTTTATTATTACATTGGAATATCATATACGTGTGTTTTACAGGACCGGTTCCATTGTTTATTATATCCACATTTATTATTACATTTGGAATATCCTCGTCGTGTGTTTTACCGGACTGGTTCCATTGTTTATTATTCAAAGCATTTATTATTCATTGGATCATCTCGCTTATGTGAATTTCATTGACCGTTCCGTTATTATTATTCTATCGAATAACTTGTTTATGCAAGTACTGCATGCGTGGTGATTTCTTTTGTTATTCCATTCTTTATTATACCCAGGTTGGTTAAAACTTTGACTTCTATACTCCATGAAATTAGTAGAATATCTTTGATATTTGCGTTTCATCCAAAGATCTTTCATGGAAATATTCTTCCGATCATTCTTGAATTTTACTCTACAAAGCAAAGTATCATGTTGACAATTTAGACGTTATTAGTTCCTGAATAAATTAATTCGTAAACTTGTTTTATTGAATTATTATGTCATTGTCATCATCCTCATGTTATATTATGTTATCTTTGGCTTACGTGCATAGATGAACTTAGTATGATTATGACCTGAGGATCATTCTAAGATAATCATGGCTTGATATAAATGATGTGATAAAAGTCCTCAGTGGCGTATAATGCAGTGATGGATAGTTTTTGGTATGATTATGACCAGGGGTGATTCGGTATAGTCATGACCATTGATAATTTGATGAAAATCCTTGACCGTGGTATAGGGATGATTAGATATTATGGTTTATTCATTAAACTGAGTCTTAATGATAAAAATTGATGAAAACCTTTTAAAACCTAAAAGATAGTAGACTTTATTTTCTACTTGACTCTTTTAATGGATTAGATATTCACGCAGATTAAACCTGGTTGTCTATCATTGTATTTTATCGGTTTAACATTGTTGAAGACTAATGATAATTTATTACGCATTATCTTAGTCATAATATTTCTTCATCGGGCTAGTTGAGCTCACCCTTTCTTTTCTTTTTCTCTTGAAATGAGAATATATTTGGGGACGAGTAGGGGAAAAGAGTAATGGTCCGGAAGAAAGCATTAGTAGTCCTCATTATTCGTGAAATAGTGTGATAATAATTGTAATGAGGACTCTTGAGTATGGATATTGTCTAAATGACAATATTCTATTAGAACTCTCGGTTTATGTATTGTCATATTTTACTACGATTTATAATTAAGTTTGTATTTGAATTTATGTACCATGTAAGTGGCGACCCAAGATGGGTGACGTATACCTAATTTTGGGGGCGTCACGGTTGGTATCGAGCTTTAGGATATGATCCCTGGTGAGATGTGAGATAAGAACTAGGAGGGAGAGACGGGAATTCTTCGCTAGTATGACCTACCTAAATTTATTTGGTATTTAATTGGTGGTCGGTCGGAGTATAGGGATAATATGTGATATGTTAATTAACCCTTGTTTTGTGACGGTGTTTGAGAATGACATCCGAAAATCTTTGAGATAAGCAATGAAGCACATGAGAGTGTTGATTCATTTCAAACAAAAGGTAACGACCAACAACACGATAATAATCATATTGTGGTGGCAATTTATCGTAACAATGATAACCATCGTGGGGAAATTATCATGCTAAGAATGGTAACCACTTGATTGGTAATCATGGCAAAGATAATAGATGTGGAAATTACAAGAAGAGAAGGTCATTTAGCTCAATTTTGTTGTGCACCAAAGTCAAGTCTATTTGGGACGGTGGCACCAAAGGTGGATATGGACAAAACAAAGTCGTTGGTTTTAGGAAGTGCATTTTTCATGACTTCAAAAAGCGAGTAAACCGAAACGAAGTTAGCACGGGTTAGTTAATTATAAATGCGAAGTCTATACCTTATAAGATACTGGGTTCTACACATTATTTTTCTCTCTCTTGCTTGCGTTCAACGTTTAAATTTGACTCTGGAGAAGTTAGACTTTGACTTATTGGTTGAAACTTTGTTAGTAGGAGCCTTCGTTACCGCTACTATTTTTAAATCTTGTTTGATTCAAATAAACACTTTCACGTTACCTGTCGATCTTATCTTTTTGAAAATACTTGCCTTTGATGTGATTTTAGGAATCAATTGGTTAACTACTCATCATGCTTTTCGTAAGGTTGTTAGCTTTTATATTCATAACCAACCTGTTATGCGAATTCAAAGTAACCAAACCACTAAAGTCAATCATTGTCATATCAAGCCATAAGTAAAGAGCCCCGATCCTTTCGTTGTTGACTTCCTTGTGTGGAATGCACCGAAACCAGACTTTCTGTAGGCGACGTCGTGACTGAAGATGGCAAGTTGATAGGTATCATTGTGAGGTGCTATCCAGGTTAAGGGATAGAAGTCACAGTTGGTATCAATGTGACGTATTATCCAAGTTTTGGATGAAAGTCACAGTTTTGAATGATATTTCTATCATTAATAAATTTCTTGACGTATTCTTGAAGACTTTCTAGCCTACCCTAGAGCGTGAAATCGAATTTTGTATTGACCCCAGTACAAAACTCATTTCTTAAACCCTCAAATATTTCTTCAACTAAAAGGATCTGTTTACGTGGATTATGATGAAAGTCATAATAAAAGTATAGAACTGATGAAAATCATGGGTATATGAAGTATTAGTAAGTTTTATGATGAGTTATGTTGGTTAGTACGTGAAAACATGAAAGTTTCTTAGAAATCACAAAGAGTTGAAAATCAGATTTTGGTGAAAAACGTAACATGAAATTCAATTGACCATATCTCCTATTATATTTTGAATTTTTGAGTGTGGTCAAGTCCTAGAGTTAGATCTATGAGTTACCTAACTAATCCAAGTGGAATTACTGGAAAAGGTGTTGTAGATTTTTGTGTGGACATATTTTAGCAAAGGAGTGCAAAGCTGCAAAAACCGAAAAAAGCTGCTGCCATGATTTTAGACGGGCTGTTTCTGGCCACTTAAATTATGAGAAAAATTCTGGCCTTTTGGGACATAAAGGTATATGGTATAAAGTACCTCCTGTCCAAAAATGAGCTCATTTCGACTTAAAATGAGCAAGTTATGACTATTTCAATATTTAGGTTTTTCCGAGGAAAAACGCTATAATAGGAGTTCTATAACTCGATGACCATGAAATTTAAACTGAAAGCTCACGTTAACATGTGTAAGGTCCTGCCAAGATTTGGGAATTTTGGAGTTAAACTTGAGGTAGCTAATTTCTTAAGGAATTAATTAGAAATTGATTTTTGAAAAATAGTAAATGAATTTAAAAATTTCGAGAAAAATATATTTTCATTATGGGACTATATTTTGCTAAATCCCAGGAAAGAAATATTTTGAGACTGATTTGGTATTTTCATGAAAATAGTTTAATTCTGAACATATGAGTTAAATATGTTATGTGAAGTAACAAAGTTGAAAATAGGATTTTATGGCTAGAGAATCCTATATAGAGTATATGCATATTTTTTGAGGATTTGATAATTGGTGATGATATCTTATGAGTATGGCATTTTGAATGATTAAATGTATTATATGGTAAAAGCGTAAACAATTGAGATAAATTGTTTATAAATTTAAGAAGTGATTAAAATATTGTTATAATATTAATGATATTAGATTATGAGATTATTAAGTGATTGATAACATGGGGATATTCTTGAATCGGATAAATTATATTATAAATGTTTAATATTTATCATTTATCTCATTTGATTGATTCTTTATATCATTGACATGATCCTCGTGGCTTATATTATGTTGAAAGTCATCGTGGCTCACGTGCATAGATGGACTTGGTATGATTATGACTAGGATTGTTCGGTATAATCATGGATAGTAATTGAAAACATGATTATCTTTGGTAGTAGTGCATGGATAATTTGTGGTCGTGATATTTTAATGAATACACAATTATCTTTCAGTAGTAGTCATGGATAATTTGTGGTCGTGATACTAATGAATACACGATTATCTTTGGCCGTAGTGCATGGATAATTTGTGGTCGTGATACTAATGAATACACAATTATCTTTGGCGTTACCAAAGGCATGAATGAATAATTTGTGGTTGTGATACTAATGAATACACGATTATCTTTGGTCAGTAGTGCATGGATAATTTGTGGTCGTGATCTTAATGAATACACAATTATCTTTGGTAGTAGTGTATGGATAATTTGTGGTCGTGATACTAATGAATACACGATTATCTTTTAGCCGTAGTGCATGGATAATTTGTGGTCGTGATACTTAATGAATACGATTATCGATTATCTTTGGTCAGTAGTGTAATGGATAATTCGTGGTGATGATACTAATAAATATCCTGGCCCGTAGTGTAGGGATGATTCGATGATATGGATTAATTATTGAAATGAGTCTCAAAGAATGAAATATTAATTCATGGATGTGGTAAAAGTCATCTTTGGTCAGTAGTGTATTGATAGACTTGGTATGATTATGACCAAAGATTATTCTTAGTATAATCATGATCAGATTGAAAAAACACGAATATCCTTGGCGATTGGTGCATGGATAATTCGTGGTCGTGATACTATTAAGCTGCGTCTCAAAGATTATTGGTTTAAAGTTGTATATCTTTGGCCCAGAAGTGCAAAGATGAATTGTTAATGAATATCTTCGGGCTGGATCACGAAGATGAATTTAATATTTTTAACGATAAAGGTATATAAGGTATCCTCGCCTCTTTATCATACCAGGTACGTACCCTAATTTCGAGGGCAAAATTACATAAGGAGGGGAGATTGTGAGACCCCAGATTTTACCAATAAAGATTTAAATTTTGTCGAAATAATTTTTAATATTATGGTGTGAATTTGAGATAAATATTATAGTTGTGGGTAGTATTTATAAATTTTGCAAAGTATTCAAGTGGTTATATTATATTCGATTGGTGGGAATATTTGGTTTAGCAGGGAATATTCGCATATAACTACTCAATCATTGGTGGACCCCAGCAAATGTAATTATTGTCGGATTGAGAAAACGACAAAAATATTTCATTGAAAAATAACGAAAGTTTTTCTAGTAGGTTGATCTTTGTTGAACTACTCTAGAGTATTATTAAGTAGTAAAAGTACGAATATGTCGTGTGGTGGCATAAGTAGCACACGGTATTGATTATTGATGTGGACGCCCCAAAATAGGTATACATCACATTCCGAAAGTTGTCAATACATGGTATGTAAACAACTACAACTTTATTATTACAACAAGAAACTGTGAGTTTGAATACAAATATTATCTTACAGACAATATCTATACTCAAATAAATCCTCATCACATTTATTGATACATTAATTTACAAAATGGTGAGGACTACTAAACAATCATTTCTAAAACCTTCATTCCATACCCAGACACTAAATGCTCGCTATATTCTCGCCTCCGAGAGAAAAATGGAACAAAAAGGAAAAGGGTGAGCTCAACTAGCTTCAAGTAAAGAATATTATGACTAAGATAATATACAACAAATTATCGTTAGTCTTCAATGAGGAAAAATATAATAGAATACAATAGACAACAAATTTTAAATCAATATTCATGAATGAAATAATAATTCATTAGAAGAGTTAAGTAGAGAATGCAAACTACTATCTTCTATGTATGAATTTAAAAGTTCATCGTCTCATCTTTTATCCCTCGTAACATCAATCAATATACATCTAGAATCAAATATTCATCTTTGCACTACACAGCCAAAGATATTCATCATTGGTCATGTTCATTTAAACACTGCTCATCTTTTACTACGGGCCAAAGATATTCTTGAAATCATTCATCTTTGCACTACGAGCCAAAGATATTCTTAAGAAATCATTCATCTTTTGCACTATGTGCCAAAGATATTCCATAATATCATCATTTAAGACCGAGGATGATGAAAAATTTTTTTTTTAAAGAAACGAATCCGGTGAAACAAAATGACAAGGATCAAGGATTAAGGATTCGTACTTGGTTTTATCCACGTCCAAAAATACCTCAAAAATAATCATAGTGGTGTAAAATTCAAGAATGATCAAAACATGGATACAATCGAGTTAGTATCTAGAATAGATGTTTTGAGACGAAAAGAAGAAATTTTATTTTTCGATTGAATAAATCCAGTATCGTGAATAGTCTTCAGATATCGTAAATAGTGCCGTATACGTGAATAGTAACTCTGACAACACCAAAAGATAGAAATTCCACAAAAACATCTTCACGCTTCATGAATAGTACTCGTGAATAAGAACTTCGTGAATAGTAACTCTCATGAATAGTAACTCGTGAATAGTAACTCATGAATAAGTAACCCATGAATAGTAACCCCCGACATGAAAAAGTTCTAAATTTGATAAAACTTCATATCAACATTTCAAAGATAATGATATTGATGAAATAATATCATTACTGAAAAAAAATAATATCCCTTACCTCGAAAGAAAGATGCTTATTTGATGGATCGAATATACGAATGAACTTGAACTTTGCACCGTATATCAATACTCAAAGTATACTCAAAATACTCACAAGAATACGCTCAAAATATCGAGAGAGAAATAGAGAGAAAACTTGAGTTTACGGTGTGATTTTCAATTCTAACCCAAGACCCTATTTATAGGAAATTGCTTAAACACAAAAGCAGAAAATTTAATATAATATTAATATAATTATACAAATTTTCCTTAGCCCACCTTTTGGTCAAAACACCAGCCACACATGTTAATGATGTCCAAAAAAAAAATAAAAAACGTTTTTCTTAACAAAAATAATTTAAACTCCCAAAATCAATTATTTTGAGCTTTGAACTTCAATAATTCATAATAAATAGCCCTTTCATCAGAAAATTCGAATCTCATGAGTTTTTATAGGAATTTCAATTCTCTACAACTTTGCAGAAGAAAGTTTTTTCAAATTCCAAATAGAAATTGACCGAAATCCACAACGCAGGCGATTTCTAAAATTTATAATCAAATTTCGATCAATAAATGGGGTCCACCGACATGTTTAACATGTTTTAAACATTTATTGCAACAAAATACTCTTTCTCCTCGTATACTCATATATCCCACATTCGTTGTAAAAATATCACCATTAATATATTATTAAAATAATATATTTAAATGAATTATTTTATCGTAAAAAGATAAAATATTAATTTTCAACAATTGTCATTTTAAAATTTTCTCCATCTATATCCACATAAAATCAATATTTTCCTCATCATATAAATCAATAATTAATTATTCACAAATAATATTCTGAGAATCACAATATCGACAACGAAGTGCGGTTCTCAGGAAGAGGGGCTTTCCAATAAGAATTTCTTCTTCTCATGCCTTGCAATTAGGTGACCAAACCTCTCCTTAGACGTAACTTTCTAGACATTGTCAATAATGTTATCTAATAATATTATTCAGATAATATGAATTATTGCTTCGATAATGAAAATAATGTGTAATGACAATTATTCAAACAATGACAATATAAAATATCAACAAAGCAATTATTAACTCAATAAAATAATTTGAGCGGTAATTCATCGTAATCATTATTGAGTAGTGCCTTCACGTAAGAATCAATAATTGGTGCAATCTGGTGTATCTGTTGCTTTCAACAACGCAGTATTAGTGTATTTTAACCATAGGGTATTCAACAAAGATAATGGCGATAACTACGCCAGTTATTTAAAAACAACTTATATTTGTCGTTTTCTTCATCCAATCGCTTTCAGTTATGGGGCCCACACATGGTCGCTTGCGCCATCGCATACGAATATTCCCCGACAAAGACGAATATTCCACGACCAAACGAATATTCCCCAACGATAATGAATATTTTATAACCACTGCTTATTTTGAAATATTTGCGTATTTAACCCTTAACTATCCACATTAATCAAATCAACCCTTACTTATTTCAAAATAATAAATAAAGGAAATTCCTTTTATTTAAAATTTTGGGGTCTTCAACCTCCCTCCTTATGAAATTTCGTCCTCGAAATTGACGTGACGATACTGGTGTTTGAAAATGTGAGGATACCTCGCTTTCATTTCGCGTTTCAATTCCCCGAGTCATTTCCTCTATAGCATGATTCCTCCACAAAACTTTAACTTGTGGTATGACCTTTCTTAGCGTAGGACATGCTCCTTCCTATCCAAGATCTTGGCAGTACCTCCTCATAACGTTAAGTCTTTGGCTATCTCGTCCGGTTCTAACTTCAATAACGTGGTTCGGGTCTTTCACATATTTACTTAATACGGATATGTGAAACACATTATGAACACGAGACATACTCGGAGCTAACGCAAGTCTATAGGCTACATTTCCTACTCGGTCAAGAATTTGAAATGGACCAATAAATCGTGGATTGAGCTTTCCTCTTCCCAAATCTTGTAACTCCCTTCCATGGAGCAACTCGCAACAATACATGATCCCTACATTAAATTCCACGTCCTTTCGATGAAGATCCGCATAACTCTTTTGTCGATCTTGTCTTTGTTTTATATATCGTTTGTCGAATCATTTGGATCTTTTCGGAGTCATCGTCATTAACTCGGTCCCAACAATGTTGCTTCACCCACCTCATCCCAACATATTGGAGAACGACATTTTCGTCCATATAATGCTTGAATGGAGCCACACCTATACTTGCTCGATAAGCTTGTTGTTGTAGGAGAATTCCACCAATGGTAAATACTTATCCTAACCGCTTGAAGTCTAGGACACAGAGTCTTAATAAATCTTCAAGAGTTTGAATAGTCTCTCTCGATTGTCCGTCCGGTTTGGGGATGGTATGCCGAACTAAATCGCAAATGCGCCCATAGCTTTTTTGCAAGCTAACCCAAAATCTTGAAGTGAATCTTGGGTCACGATCCAAACTATGGATACTTGGCATGCCATGCAACCTCACAATCTCATTCACGCACATACTAGCAAGAGACGTTCAAGGAATAAGTCTCCGTGATCGGCAAGAAATGAGCGAGACTTGGTTAATCTATCAACAATAACCCAAATAGCATTGATGCCTTGAGAAACCGTAGGAAGACCCGTAACGAAATCCATAGTAATGTGTTCCCCACTTCCATTCAGGAATCTCAAGTGGTTGCAACGGACCCTTAGGTACAAGATGCTTCGCCTTTACACGTTGGCAAGTTAAACACATCGAGATAAACTTTGCAATCTCTCTCTTCATATTGTTCCACCAAAATGTATGTCGAAGATCACGATACATTTTAAGTACTTCGAGGATGGATTGAAAATGGCGTATTGTGTGTGCCTCCATCATAATCTTGTACTTCAAATCAGTCGTTAGGAACACAAAGTCTAGAGTGGACTCGAAGTATTCCTTCTTCATCAATTCTCGCCTAGGAATAGCTCCTTCTTGTACTTTCTTCTTCATACGCATCGATTTCCGGGTTGGTGGCTTGAGTAACCTTAACTTTTCTATTAAAGTTGGCTCTACGCGATACTTGACATCATCGCACTCGTTCCCCGCATATGATCTTCTACTCAATGCGTCACCACTACGTTCGCTTTTACCGGGATGGTATTGAATAGTGTGGTCGTAGTCTTTTCAATAGCTCGAGCCAACGTCGCCGCCACATGTTGAGTTCTTTTTGAGTGAAGAAATATTTAAGGCTTTTATGGTGCGAATATATCTCCACTTTCTCCCATATAGATAGTGCCTCCATATCTTTAATAGAAAACATTCGCTTGACTCTAGATCATGAGTAGGATAATTCCTCTCATACTCTTTAAGTTGTCATCGCGAGGCATAGGCTATGACTTTCCCACGTTGCATGAGAACACATCCAACCCTTTGCTCGAAGCATGTTCAGAGATAACAAATCCATCCCGAACCGGATGGTATTGTTAGACAGTCTTAGAAATAAGTCTCTCTTAAGCTCTTGAAAACTTTTCTCGCATTCTTCGCTCCAAACGAATTTTGTATCCTTCCGAGTTAAATTTGAGTTAATGGAGTAGCGATTCGAGAAAACCCTTCCACGAATCTCCGATAATAACCAATTTAAGCCCAAAAGCTACGTACTTGATCCACCGACTTGGTTGCTCTAACTTTGTATTGCTTCAATCTTCGCCGGATCAACAGATACTCCATGTTTCGACACCACGTGCCCAAGGAATGCTACTTCCTCGAGCCAGAACTCGCATTTCTTCAATTTGGCATATAGTTGGTTTTCACGAAGCCTTTGGAGTACCAGCTTCAAATGGTGCTCATGATCTTCACGACTTTTGGAATATATAAGGATGTCATCAATAAAGACAACAACAAACTGATCCAAATATTCCTTGAATACTCGGTTCATCATATCCATGAAAAGTGCGGTAGAGCATTAGTTAGTCCGAAAGACATGACTAAGAATTCATAATGCCCATACCGAAGTTCAAGGCGATCTTTGGAATATCCTCGATTCTAATCTTCATTTGATGATATCCGCAGAAGCGAAGATCGATTTTGAAAAGAATTGTGCCCTCTCAGAATTTGGTCAAACAAGTCATCAATACGAGGTAGAGGATACCTATTCTTGATGGTGACATGGTTCAATTCCCGATAGTCAATACAAAGTCGCATACTCCGTCTTTCTTCTTCTTTACAAATAAAAGCAGGAGCACCCCGAGGAGATGTACTAGGGCCGAATGAAACCGATGTCCAACAATTTCGTAGTTGGACCTTTAACTCTCAAGTTCAATAGAGCCATTCGATATGGGGTTTTAGAAATGGGCTTTGTACCGGGTTCAAGATCAATAAAGAATTCAACTTCACGTTACGGGGTAGCCAGGAAGTTCTTTGGAAATCGTCGGGAAAGTCAATAACAACAGAATATTATTCAAATTTGACGTGTCTTTATTCAAATCCATAACATGGGCTAGAAAGCTTGACATCCATTTTTAATAAACGAATAGCTTTATGATTAGATATGGCGGTGATTGATTTTAATGGTTTAGTTGCTTTAATTGCATAACAAAAGTTGGTTAGGAATATGAAAACTAACAACCTTAAAACAATCAATTTTGGCGTGATGAGTAGTTAACCAATCAATCCTAAAATCACATCAAAAGCAAGTATCGTTAAAGAGATAAGGTCAACGGTAAGGTGCGGTGCCAACTTGAATCAAACAAGATTTATAAGCAATTGGATGTGATGAAAGTTTCTCTAACAGAGTTTCCACGAGATAGGTCAAAGTCTAATTTCTCCGAGTCAAGTTTAAACGTTGAGCACACGCAGGAGAGATAAATGAATGGGTATGCAAATTATCAGAGTAAGTAAGGTATAAACTTCGCAAGAATTTATAAATAGCTTACCGTGATCACCTCGTTTGGGTTCTCGCATTATGACCGATCCTGACAG